>JAANSN010002815.1:0-21786 GCA_036850665.1 Dicranocentrus wangi
ATGAAATCTTTCATGATTTCCAATCGCGTTGGAACCCCCTACAAGTTTCTTTCGTATTTCCAGAGGGCTAGGGTATGGGGCATGGCATATTACAAATAATATATGAGACAAACAAATTTTCGACACGTTGAAACCGTTTTCAGAGGATTCATTATAGCACTCCTCCAAATTGGCAAATCTTGTCCACGATCTTCCAATTAAAGTTGTTGTATCTGAATCATCTTAAGGCGTTTTATTGTGCATTCTCGTAGTGTACAACTCTGTGGAATCCGCACGTACAAATTAATTATGTGAGTGAATTTATTATTGGAAAGTAGTAAAATGCCGTCTGCATACGCAGGTAAGGAAGAAGGGCATTACATCTTTTATATGGTCCTGTTTTATGCTGAAAATGCGAAATATCTTCTATACGAATTTTCCAGTGAATTTTACTAGTTAACTTTACAAGAAAACGGAATTTGTCGAATTATTCTACACGGTTCATTTAGGTGACGCATCGTATTGGTAGCGTTCTGACTGAAAATATCACAAGCTGCTTTTCAAGGACAAGGACACCCGGCGCGACGTAAGACCCGGAGTGTGTTGTATTCTTCACTATACTTGGCCCATGAACTTCAACCATAGGAGATTACGCTTTGTCCACGGGAAAATATACTTTATATAAAATTTATAAATATTATTTGAAAGCAAAGATAGTTTTGAGATTTAACCTGCAATTGCGTTGCCATCTCTGGTGGAGGAGTGTATAGCGTATGCCTTTCTAAACTTCCGAAGTCGAATGATTCCTGCTACGTCACCACATCACTGTGTGCACATGTGGACTATGCATTTATAATTTATGCGACATTACATGCTCATGCTTGTTCCCTCTAAAAAGTAAATTATCGTGCAGGTATGCTCATTTTTATCCAGCTTCCTCTAAATTGTCAACACATTTTTTCGGCCAATATTACAAATATGCTTGAAATTTGGTAGAAAAACTTACTTTTGACGTCCTATCTACTGGAGGTTGTTTATTTGTATAAAATAGTGGATGTTTGATATTATGAGTAGCATAATTGTGATAAGAGAGCCTTGGGTTAATTTCCATTACGTACGTATGTTTATTAAAACATTTAAGGTTTTTCATCGACATAGGTATTAATAGTACACTTTTTAATTTACTTTTACATCATACTTGTTTAATCCGATAGACTTTCCTCATCGTACTGTACTATTATGCTATTCTTACAGTATGCCTTAGCCTTACACAATTTGGTATACTTAATATACGTACTTGACAGACAACTGTCATTTCTTAATCGATACAGGTATATAGTCTATAATTAAAAGGTGAATACCTTAAACTCTTAAAATTAGCGGTGATGCGGCGGTGGCAATAATTTATGAACGTCAGAGATGACGACGACGACGACGACTAGTATCTTGCTTGTCCCCCTGACACGTTCGTTTTTAAGCTGTATTTTTATGATGACTATACAAATTCACAAAATTCTTATGACTGTACACATTCTCATCTCATAGCTCTTGATTTTACACACATACATACCATAATCCCCTAACAATTTTAGGCAGATCTGAATCTCCTAAATAAAATATAATATAGTTTTTACACAGTTATTTATTTATAATACATTCTGCTACGTACATTTTTTCATAAAATATGTATGAGACTCAGATTTTCAGTGCTGAAAAAAATTCTGGCACTCACATTAACACTATATAACTATAATATTTACTTCTTTTTGCATCGCATTCGTCCTGAGCATACAAAAAATTGCGACATTTAATATTTTATACCGTTTTGCATTTTGGGAAGATCTGTAACAGTAAACGCAGACTTTGGGAAGCTAATACGTTTTTCGGAGATGACTGGTGACAAAACACGAAGAGCTTTCCTAAAAATTACTCTAACTCAAAGAGTTCCCAAAAACATTGAGAGCTCATTTAACACGGTATATATATATAGACTTCGATATTTAAACTACATTTTAAAAATTAAATTTACAACCATGTCAAGTTCAGCAGCACTGATAACAAACCTGATCATGGCGCGTACAGTTTTTTTTTTAATAATTCGAAGCTATACATACATATTTCTTTAAAGATTATCACATATCACGCGTAATGTGTGGTACTAACAACGTAGTGTGTTTCCACTTTATTATGACTTTTGAAATGTAGAGATGAAAAAGTTTTCTATATATAAAATTATAAAAAAAACTAGGAAGTATAGTATACTATTTGACACGAGTTTGAAAATGAAAATAAAAGAATAAATTTTAGAGGAAGATATATTGTACTAAAACAGGAAAGTTGGAAGTTTATAACAGATATTTTTTGTATGTATATTTTAAAGAATTAGCTAACGTGGAAAGATTCTTTTTATCAAGGGCATGTTCATCTTCATTTTCATAAAATCTACGACATGCAGCTTGTTCGCTGCAGAGCAGAGGCACTTCAAAACGGTGAAATCATATAAAGTTCGTCCTTCCTTGCTACCAAGATATATGTAATATAATATATCGCGAGCTTTATGGTTTTAAACATTAAAATCTATAATAATAGTAAGTAGTAGAATACAGAGAATACGTGACAACATTTTTGTCACCGAAAAAATACAATATGAAGATAACAGTTTTCATTTCCATTTCACCTAACGGGTAAATTCATATTGGTTGATGCTGACAAAAATGCACAATATTATATTTCACAAAAACCTCGATCTCCTCACAAACGAGTGCACACAAAAGTCACTAGCTCTTATTCCAAAAGGTAGTAGAACCAGTGTGCCAAAGTGGAAATCACTTGTTATACAAATTGTAATATATATATATATTATGAGTTTCTCGAAGGTCATTTTTTTTAAACCTTACTGAGAAGATATTTACATAATATTGCGAATATATGTATAAAAAATTTCCAGTCTTTTTTTCTTGGTGCTTACAAATACATAAATTGTAAGTAAAAAGTATTAAATTGTAAAAATGTTGATGGAGACGACTTTCTTAAAAAATTGGATTCTTTTTTACCATTTCATATTTTTTATAATACACTCTTACTATTAGAGCGAGAGAAGAGAATGTGGCACAAATTTCTTCGAGGTTACTTAAATAGAAAAAAGGGGTTTAAAAAAAATCCTCAACTCTCCGTAATGTTATACAAAGAATGCGAAGTTACTTTCTGAATACAATTTTTTATATCTGGTTGTAGCACCAATCTCACACTTTCTTTATGACACACAGTAGATTAGTCATTTTTTTAGCTCGTGATCAGTTCAATTAAACTAACAGATATATATTAATTATTATGTAAAATGTCACAACGCAAGGAGCAATTCCAACAAGTAAAGAAACTAAACTTGTTAAATAGTAACAACAGCACAGTAGAACATACTGAACACTTTATAACTTTTAAATAAATTCAACAGTTTTGAAATAAATTAGCAACAAAATTACACATTAATATGCAGCAGTTTTTCGTTTGCGAACGAGAAACACAATTTAAATTTGAGGCTTTTTGTACATGATATATTTATATATATATTTCAGAATTGGGTTAAACTAGTTTTTCCTTCAATCATACTTGAGTTACATGAGTTGTCTTACTAAGATTCTTCTTTTTTGACAAAGATCCAGTGGAGCCACTACTGCTTCCAGCTGGGCTTGTGCTTGAAGTCAGAGGAGAGGATGATGACCCTCCTGAATGCATATTATCTGTAATGGGAAGGCCTAATGACCCCTTCTTTTGTCTGAGAGTTCCACTTCTTGAACTTGAACCGCTTGTTGGGAGTAGTATTGGTTGAGGAGTTCCTCCCCCAAGGAGGGAAGAACTTTCCGTGATTTCAGAGTCGTCGCTGGTGCCGCCAGGACTCTTCTTTTTGTAGCGGTTACGCAGCGCTAGAGGTTTATTGTCCGTGGGAATCGGAGACGGGGTTGAGGTCAGTAGTGGATTTTGATTGGGACAAGTGCAGCAGTCTTCCTCCTCGTCTATGGCAGTCAGAGAGTCAGGGCCGTCCCTGGGAATACCATGTGGAAGTAAATACTGATCTGGGTGAGGGATTGGCCATAGTCTTGAATTTATTCCGTCATCGATACAAGTCCCATCGTCAAAGTACGGGAGGACAGGACTCTCATTGTTGCGGAGGGGAGCCCGCTCCTCGTTCTCGATTTGCTGGTCGTCTTCCTCGACTAGAGTATCCATATCACGGCCTCCTTCTATCGGAGGGAGGGCTGCTAGATTTATTGTCGGCATTTGGTCAGCACTATTTGCGTTATTGGAGTCGTGCGATATGACTGAAACAGAGTCTGGTATGTCGGGAGGTGGGGGAAGGGTTCTGACTGGGGAAATGTTGGCAGGTTGGGTCAAATCTCCGTGATCCCAGTGGAAACCTATGATATTTAAGCACATATGAAGTGAGCGAATTTGTTGGTACACAAAATATACGAAAAAGAAAGCTTTTTTTAATATCTCTCATACCGTAACCCTGTTGAGAACCAGGTGAGCCTGGCTTGCTTCCTTTCGGCGCCCAATTGATTTCACCCTTCATATCTGTAAAGCAATTATTCGTTAGGTCGATTGTGGTGCAATTAGTTGTTTGAAATACCTAGTCGAATTTTGCCTATATAATAGTTTAACTTACAGTTTTGCACTTTGGAAAAGTCATCCCTATTAGCATCCCACCCTGCCGAGCCACCCAACTGGTGCTGCTGCTTGTCTTTCATGATTCCACTCTCCTTCATCAGGTTATTAATGAAGGGCGACTGTTTCTCCAGCTCATCCCCCACCGAGCCGTAGCTCTTAATTGGATCCAACGGACTTCTCACGTCCGGCCTGTGGTCGGCAAAGATATCAGACGTGACAGATACCGGTCTCACCTCCAAATTGGAAATCTTTGAATCCCTATTCCTCAACAGCTGCTGTTGTTCCCTATTATCCCTTCCAATCGGGATCCTATTATCCTTATCTTTGATCTGTGAGCTGGACAATGGGATTGCATTCGAATTTGCATTTCTCTCCCGTGCAATGAAACAGCGGCGAACAAAGATGAACAGCACGATGATAATGATGATGAAGAAGATTACTAAAAAGATAAAGATGAGCTCTTGATAGTCGCTGACAACAATGGATGGCGTGGCCAACACTCGGTTGCACCTCATCCCAGTCGCGTTGGCTGGACACAAACAGCGGAAGCCGCCCTGGAAGTTGACACAAGTTGAGCCAGCCCCGCAGGCGTCGCCCCGCTCGCACTCGTTAATATCCAGTTGACACGTGGCCCCAGTGTAGCCCATCGAACACCAACAAATGGGTCCAGATGGTCCGTCCTCGCATTCCCCGTCATGCCTACAAACTTCACTTTCTCCCAACCCGCCGTAGCCCCCTTCCACCGTTTTACACCACCGCCCTCGCTCACACCGAGAGCCGAATGTGCCGTCTGGACAGTGACAAAAGAATTGCGGGTCTTGCCAGTCCCCGGTAGCTACAAGCGACGGAGAGAAGGATATCCCGGAACCAGGTGTTCCAGCTGGGGCAGTGGGCACACATTTCCCTCCATTTAAACAAGGTGATGAGCCACAAGGATCTAAATCGATTTCGCAATTTAACCCGTGGAATCTCGAGGGACATTCGCAACGATAGCCATTAGGTGAGCCGGTCCGGTCTTCACTGCAGCCTCCTCCATTAAGACAGGGCTGAGATCTGCACGCTTCCACAACGTGAAGGAGCCGCTCGCACGAGAACGAAATGTTTCGAGACCAGATCAAATGTGAGCCTATATTGGGATTGGGGAGAAAAGTATATATAATAATAATAATGGTTGTCGTCAGGCAGGCAAACATTAGTTTTTTTTCTTGGTACAACAGACAGCGGAAGTTTGAGCAGATGTCATGTGGAAAGTAGGAGAGGAAATGGGAAAAGTGAATTATATTTGTTTTTCCCTTACCAAATTTATCTGTGTCAGAGGAGTGGAGAGGAAGAGATGGCATTCTTCCATGTCCCGAGGTCTGATCCAATTCTCCTTTGTCAAACGGGTCCTCGACCTCCTCATCCTCAATTATATTAATTGGGTCCAAGTCCAAATCAACCCGATTGATACCGGGAGTGATGTAATGCTTTACTTCTTGAATATGCAAATCCGACGCTTTTTCAGAGACAAAGCCATAGCGTAAATCCTTCATACAGCCGACAAAGCCTTGGGCAGGGATTAGGCTTTCCAAAGTGCTTCCGTGAACGCCAATGATTTTAGCTCCGATGTAAATGATTCCTCCAGTGTGTAAGCTTCTTGCTGGCCCCGGACTCTTTTGCCGTTGGGTGGACCGTCCATCAACTCGTAAAATTGCGTAGTTATCTCGGAGCTGGAGGAAAACACGATGCCAACGGTTGTCCGACACGGATATTGAGGTAACCGTAAGTACCTCTTTCCCCGTTCCCAAGTCCCATGAGAACTGAACCAAACCTTGTCGTATCTGTGTGTGTGGAGGAGGGAGCCGCAGCAACAAAAAAAATGTCAGTACATTTGTATTACATATGTATCCACAAAATGTAGGTAGGTATATATCTTGGAAAAGTAATTCGCAACGAAATCAAACATTGCTTGCATTGAAAGGAAACTCGGGGGTACATCCATATGGAATATGCAAATGAGGCGGTCTCTCCGGGAGTCTCGAAAAAACAAGTAATTTTGGGAGGACGCATCAACTCCATGAAGACAAATAACCCATAAATTAAGCTGAGACCACCGACCACCTCATCACATTCATTTTACTTTTTTTCGCTACAAGAACACACAAAAACACATTTCATTCCAACCCTCATGCCTCTACCACTGCCTCACTCACCTCAAGAACGGCATAGTCGAACTGTCCAAAGCTGTGTAAAAGTGTGCCCGAAGTGTATAAAGTCTTCACACGCAGACTTAAAGTCAACTCCCGTTCCAAGCTCGGTCCCACATTGTATGCCAAAAAGCTTGTGCCGCTGAAAGTACAAAAAAAATATAATCCATTTAGATACATGTTCACACAAAAGGAAAAAAGGGGTCTCCATCCCTCCCTCCGTATAAGGGACTCCCATCAAAACATGTGAAAGCGGAACGATTTCTGGTCTATAATTTCCAGGATTTACAGTGCGCACACCGCACCGCACCAAGCATCCTTGCACAAATCAGCATCAAAGAGGAAAAATAAGATACTGTTCTCGGTGTTCATGGGTGTGCATGTAATGAACGCTTTTTTCTGTCTCCATTTCCTAAAGGCATAATTTCATAGAGGGAAATGATGCCCTGCAGAGTTTTTTATCAGTCTGAGAAAGAAAAACGTTGTTGGAACACTGAGCACACTGGAAACCCATCTATATACACATATATATACACATTCGTATCGTACGTACGTACATTCGCATTCCGCGAATTAGATTGCATTTCACTTTTTTTATGTGTTGTCTTTGTCTTCTTGGATGGAGAGTGAGTGCAGGGGAAAAAAACTCAGCTTGAATTGCTTTATTATTAGGAGAATACCACTTCCAGTGGAAAAGTGGAATGGGTGTCCAGAGAGAGATCTGCGTTCTCATATGGAACACTATTAGGCACAAAGGATGGCAGAAAATGAGGAGACAACGGAGCAGCACAAAAGGAAGGAGCGAGTCACAGCAGAAACCCTTTTTTTGTGGAGCATCTCTCTGGAAATGCATTATGGATAGAAATAAATGAACATTTGTGCCAGTATTGTGTGGTGCTGGCGCTGGTGATGGTGCAGCATTGCATGCAGTACTACTAAAATTTTCGAGTGGTGCATGCAACTTTTTGCGCGACATGAGCCCGGTTATTGTCCCACATTTGTTGGAGTGGTGCGACAGTTGTGACAACAAAAAGGGTTTATATAATATGTATCCAAGTATTAATATCATTTACCTGAAAGAGACAGTCTGTTGAGCGCAGTGATCGTCCTCCTCACAAGCCATCCCGGGTGGGCAGTAGATCTTCCGACAGAGACAAGCATAACCCTTTGGTGACGCATCTGGCACACAAATGTAGCCTGACAAACATTCCGAGTGAGCGCAGGCATTGATCACCTTCTCACACTTGGCCCCTGGGCACAAATGAACCAAATTACAAAATTAATTCCGTCTCCGTCCCAGCAACTTCCTGTGTGGACGTGTCGTTAATCATCGCGGGGCAAGATGGATCGTTTTTTTAAGGGGAAAGGTATATCATATAATATATCCCAACGACTCTATTCGTTCCACACTGTAATAATGCTATAATAATACTACTATAAAAAGGACCATCATGATGAGGAAGAAGAAGTGATACTTACCGCCGTAGCCGGGAGGACAGAAGCATAACGTTTCCAGGTAATGATTTGGCGTGATGAGGCTCAACGTCTCGGTTGTAATTAGGGACTGAGATGATTCAAAATTCACGACTGTTCTACATCTACAAAAATAAAAAAAAATAAAAATTGGGGGAAAATCCGACATTAGTATCGCACTGGGATTATTTTGTGGAGAGAGGCTTTCCGCTAAAAAGAATTGATTGCTTCTCAACTTACTGTCCCCTCTCGCAAGAGTCCTCCCTGCAGATATCGTAAGTTAACCGGGTCATTTTGGAACTGAGCACAGACTCAATTTGTGGCTGAGCAAAGCGCAACTTTTTCACAAGTTCAGTGGGCGGCACAAATGAGCCATCCGTTGACTTGCGAACAGCCATCAGAATATCTACAGCTGGTACACTATCCATTACTCCACTCCCAGAAGTCTCCCGTTTGGCTCGGTCCTGTGGAGCAGTGGCATGACTTCCCGCAACTTTCTCCTTGTCCCCGGCTAATGGTTGATGTTGTTGATGATGACGGTGAATCCCTTCCTTGGAGGACTGCACACTTAATATAACCACATCATACAGGGAGCCTCCGGTTGGCTCCAAGCCCATCGCTTCTTTGATGGCATTAATTAGGGCGAACACTCTCGTCAACAAGCTTTGCGGAGTGTGGCCTTTCAAGGTCATCACAACAGCAAAACTACTGATGTCCTTCCTGCTTTTCACGTTGTGGTAATGCGATCCACTCCCAGGGGCACTCTTCCCCTCCACTTTCCCATGGAGGTTGGGTTCCACCTCGTTAGGAGGGAAATGTGCTTGGTCCACTTTCATGTCGGGCATGAGGCTAGTCAGCGTCACGATCTTAACGTAGGCATCCCCGCGAGCAGTCCACCTGCCGTCGCTGACAGCAACGCCAAGCTCATAAGCGCCGGCCCTTAGTGGTGTCAGCGACTTGAGCGTTCCATTGGACGGGTCGATGGTGAAGGAGGCAGAGTTTTGAGTTTCCAGCAAGGAGTACACGAGCACATCGTATGGATCAAAGTCAGAGGCATGAACCTTGCCCAGTGGGATTCCTGACGGGTACGTCTCATCCGCAGTGATCGCCGTTACCGTGAGAGTGGAAACAACTGGTGGCCATTGTGATTTGTCCACAACTTTTACCGTCACATTCGCATCAGAGTAGAGGGGTGGATCTCCATTGTCAAAAACGCGGACCTGCAATATCGCGTGAACGGGGAAATAAAAATATGTATTCGTTACCCCTTTTCTTTTCAAGATGTCACACAGGCAATCAGTCCAACTTCATCATCGTCTCAAATCAAACTGCTTGCCTTTTTTATTCTCGTCACGCGACAAAAGTGCAAGTGTTGCAGTGACGTTGCAATAAAAACGGACGGAAGGAAGGAAGGATGAAGGAACAAAAGTGGAATATAATCCAGTAGTCTACACGTACCTGGAGCCTATACAAATTCTTGCGTTGGAAGTTAAGCTTTCCAGCAACTTTCAAGTTGCCCTGTTCCGATATCGTAAACGGAACACTGGCTCCTTTCCCTCGGTCCGCGTCTCTAAGATCCCAGCTGAACGGTTGGCTGTTTGGAGGTGCATCTGCATCGCTAACTTCAAACTTGTAGATTATATGCCCTATGGCTCGGTCCTCCTGCAAATCGTATATTTTTATATTATTATTCTATGGTATGGTATATTTAAAACGTCAAGAATATTCTTGGGTGAGTGAAAGTGATCGATCAACCTCAGACATCGCATATATATCCTTCTTTGAACTTCCGAATACCCTTGTAGGCAAAGCATAATATCCAGTTTCCAAAAAAAAAACATATACGTACCTGAACAATAATTTCATCCTGGGGGACCAACAGGAGTGGAGGGTTGTCGTTCCTATCCTGAATTTCAATGTTGACCGTGGTACTAGAAGAAAGCGCCGGCAGGCCATGATCCACAGCCCAAACCTCGAGTGAATACTTGGGAATCTGGATCATAAATAATTCGAAAGGAAACAATCATTTAAATCACATGGGATATGTTACACAAGAAGAAGAAAAAGGGAAAGACGTGAAGGCAATCCTCCGAGATCAATTGGCAATAAAAAAAAGTGTTCAAGAAACTCTTCCAAAGCAACTAGCATACGAATTGATCTCCCGATACATAATATCGGGAGGGAAAACTCTCCTTCTCTCTCTGCTTGTCTTGTCTCCTTTTGCCTTGCTAGCATTCATACGTTTTGAACTGGAACAGCATCAGCATCTCTCGTATTTTTTTCCAGTGTGTGCCGCCCGCCCGTGCCTCCTCTTCCTCTCATAATAATACTATCATCTCGGGCGGAGGAGAACACGTAATCGGTAATTCTTTACGGGCTTATAGAAGGCAATAAAATACAAAGACAAATGCGTAGCGGGGCCGGTACAACACTGTCGTAATCGTAATCCCGTTTTCCCCAATATTCCAAAACTTCCAACACTACTCCTTCCGCGTTTCCTCTAACCTAACCACTTTCTCGGGACCAACGCAAATCTTTAAATTACTTTATACGCATGCATTGACAGGAAAAGAGTAATATATTATATGAGGGCCCGCTATGCTATGCTCTTCCGCCTTTCCTGGGATAATGATATTGGCGGCGGCGGCGAAGGAAGAGGTGGAGGAGAAGAAAAAGCAGCAGCATAAAGTAAAACAGGAAGAGAAAACTTTCCTTTTAGTCTTACCATTTCACGGTCAAGAGCAGAAGCAACAGTGATAATCCCTTTGGAAGAATCGATCTGGAAATGTTTCAACCTGTCACCGGCACCCAGTTGGTATGTGATCATTGAGTTACTTCCACTATCCAAGTCGGCAGCTTGAATCTATAAAGTAAAAGTAATTCAATGCAGGTACGTAACGCATGTATTCCGCTTTAGTAGTCTTATTACGTACGACGACAGTCGTATGCAATAATATCTTGGTGGAAAACGCATACTGAACACGAAAATCCCCTGCTGCCCATTATACCATTTTAGCTCATTTCCTTTTATTTCCAGCGAAAATCACAAAATAAAACATGAGACGCTGGAGACGGGCACGTGCCACGGGGCTATGGCAAGTAGCAGAGCAGTAGCAGCAGCAGGGGTAGGTAGACGTAGACGCTATTCAGCTTAAGGCTTTCTCTTTCTTCGTCTGCTCACCTGCATAACCGACGCTCCAATTGGGNGGTAGGTAGACGTAGACGCTATTCAGCTTAAGGCTTTCTCTTTCTTCGTCTGCTCACCTGCATAACCGACGCTCCAATTGGGGCATCCTCCGGAATCTCTACGGAGTAGCTGTCCACATTAAAGACTGGAGAGTTATCGTTCATATCGATAAGAGTGATGTTGACAAGGGCTTGGGAAGCTAGAGGTGGAGTGCCTCCGTCTCGGGCACGAATGGCGAGCACATACTCTTTCACTCGCTCGTAATCCAGCGGTGCACTCACAAAAATAACTCCCGTTTTCGGATGAATTCCAAAGTGATTGTAGCCATTCCCACCGACAATGTCATATGTAATATCTGCATTCACTCCGATATCCTTTGATGTGGCGAGCACTCTTGTTACCTCGGTGGAGACGTGGGCGAGCTATATATGAAAATGAAAATCAATCAAATATTCTTCTTCGGTGGATTCTCTCTCTCTCTCTCTCCCTTTGTGGCTCGTCTGCGGCTAAAGCGTATGCATCGTCTTTCACACAAACAAACCCAGACACAAAACCTCCTTTTTTAGTTTTCACGCACGAGTGCATCTCAAACTGGGTATGTGTACATGAAAAGTGGATGCAGATGAATGGCTCCATATTTTCTGGAGGGTTCACCGAATTTCCTCCACAAAAGGAAAAAGTTTATTGTAGCGAGAGATCACTTACCTCCGAAATGGATGCCGAGTAGTAGTTGAAAGCAAAAACGGGCGGATTGTCATTGACCTGGAGAAGAAGGAGGGGGAAAAATAAAGGGAAATCCCACGATTAATAACTATCAAAATGTATCCCTTATTCCAAACTTGAGAATACATATAAGGATGAAACGAGGACGACATTTTGTGACCCCCTCCACAAAAATACTTACATCCATCAAGATGATCCTCATATGAGCCACACTGGACAAGGGAGGGAGACCATCATCAGTAGCCTATAAATCAAAATCAGAAACATTGCACACTCCAACTCCAGAGTACCTACCTACACACATATAAACATCAACAATCTATCCAATTTCACGGAGACAGAAAAAAACGAGCCCATTTCGTTACGTATTCCATTCCAGACAGAAAAAAATATTAAATACATGAAAAATGCCCGTATATATATATATATATAAACCAGGCGTACAAAGCATAACTCATGGGCAAAAGGACAAAAGTGAGATAGCGAACGAGACACCAGAATTATGAAAAGGGAGAGTTTTTTTGTTCCCTGTCCCCGCTTTTTTTCTACAAAAAAAATGTATGATACAAGAAGAGGGGAGAAAACTAGTGCATACTTGAATGGTAAGATTATACTGGGAGACAAGTTCCCTGTCAAGGGGTCTCAAAAGGGAGATGACTCCACTGGTCCCATCCATCCCAAACTGGTCATCAATCATTGATTCCCCAGAGCTGCCCACAACACTGAGAAGAGCGTATCGAACTTTTCGATTTACTCCAAGGTCCTCATCATCCGCGTGCACTTTCCCAATAAGAGCGCCTACCGGAGCGTCCTCCTTGACGGTGACGATGTACAACCCTTTCTCGGTGAATTTGGGTGCGTGGTCGTTTTCGTCCAGAATGCGGATCCGGATGTCCACCCGACAGGCTTCACCCGACTCTCGGTCTTCCGCGAAGGCAACAAGATTATAAAATTCTGCCTTGTCCTCCCGGTCCAACTTATCTTTTGTTGTGATCACACCCGTCTCCGGGTTCATATGGAAATCAGTGGAGCCCAGACCGGAAAGCGAGAAGCTGGGAGACATGGCACCTACAACACATAGAAAATGGTGTTACAAACCCGTATCCGGCGCACTACATGCTATATACATATCCCCACTAATGAAATATACATTTTGACGGTGGTGGTGTTTAAAATGCAATTTGAATTTTTCCTTCCTCATCAATATGCATCACACGTTGAGTAGTGTGCACACCAACAACCGTGTACCGTTTCCACACTTCCAAAAAGGACAGATGGAAGGATATGCATACGTAATGAATCCCACTTTCAACGTCCTCCGTATATCGTATATCCTTTCGCATTTTTACCCTGTTAAACTCCTACACTCTACTACTCCTCCATCCACCTCCACTCCACCATTATATTTCCGAGATAATATGAAAATAATAATGTACTTTAGCTTCCCCTCTTAAAGAAAACGTTCGCCAGGGAAGAATAAGAATAAGAAGAGAAAAAAAACTTACTTAAATCCGGATCCGAGGATTCCACGCTAATAACATAAGTTCCAACTGCAGCCCCCTCTGATATCTCCATTTCATACTCGGGTGACGGGCAAATAGGCGAATTATCTGGGAGAAAAAGCAAATCGAAATTCAATCATTTTTTTTCTCTCTCTCTGAAAGCTTCATTCTCATGAAAAGCAGGGACAGACCGGAAAGGAAAGCTATATATGGATGGATCATGATGCCCACGTTATCTAACATCTTCACCTGGCTCAATTGCTGACTCTGATAATACATCTTACACACATAATTTATAACAAGGTAAGTAGGCATAAATCCGAGACTAACGGTAAGATATTGAGAGGAAACGACTTTCTACAACGAAAAAAGTGATATGGGTTAGCTTAAATTTCCTCGCATCACGCTATCCTATTATGACGGCATATATAGCCCGTGCTACAGAACAATTCGCCCGATTTCGAGTTTGCACACACACACACACACGTTTCTCTACATCAAGTTTCCCTCAAGATTTTTTTTGTTATACTCGGAAAACAAGCCGTTATTCTGAGAGACCACAATCGAATCGCTTGACGGTTTTCAAGCTCCGTCGTCGTCCCTTTGTTCCGAAACTCTTGTGGTTGCTTGCCTTCCCTGCTCTTCTATAAGTTTAGTACGATCGCGTACGTACGTGTGTGCTCCTAACAAATCTGATAATAATTTCGAGAAATCCAATATAAACCTCAAATTGGATAAAGGCGTCAATTGATTTAGGAGCGGAAAATAGGAGCGCGGGGAGAAAATCCATCCAGGTTTTACACGCTCTTATATATATTATCCCAGTTTTTGAAGCCATATCTACTTACCATTCACGTCGATAACGGTGATGGTAACATTAGCATAGTCCGTGTGCAACCCATCTGTTGCTACAATGCGAAGGAGAAACTTTTGATCTTGCTCATAGTCCAATCTCCGCCACACGCTGATCTCTCCCCGATCATTCATCTGCAATGAAAATAGCATTACTTTTGTGTGAGCATGGATGACTACCTCCAAATAAAATTCCGGGCATTCCTTCCCTTAATAGCCTCACATTTTCCCACTCATTTTACCCGAGAGAAAGGGGAGCCACCATCAAAAGCGATTTCCCGTCGTTTCTCTCTCTGCAATTCTAAAGTGATAATTTTCCGGGGAAAACAATGAAAACGGAAAACACCCACCCAGTTCGAGTTTTTTTTTTGCAAAAAATAAAATCGGAGTTGAGTTTTCGAATTTTGGAGTTTTGTGCACTTTTCCCGCAAAGTCATCATTTTATTTTCGAAGGGGAAAAAAGTTCCCATTGTAAAAAAAAGACTCGAACTCGACGTTTTGATTACTATTGTTAGGAGGGGTACAACGTACAACAGAGACGCTGGAGAAGGCTGACTTGAAGGCACTGAAGATATCAAAAGTGAAGGGAAAATGAGAGCGTTTTTTTCCAAGAGTGGCTTTGCCCATCAAGCTAAAAGGAAACAAATTGGAGTAAACATGAGCAACCCGACAGCAGCAGCTATAGGATTTCAGTTGGAAAACTCGGGTAGTATTGGGAAGCCTACTGCTTTTAATCCAAAGCGCTAGATATTAATGGTAGTACCTTGAACAGCTTAAAAAGTGGGAGGGAAAAAGGGAGCGGTTTCTTGTCAAGCAGACACTACAACATTTTTAGTTGGATAAAAAAATAGAGAGAGAAGAAGCTTCCAAAAGCAGGCAGACACATATCACGTAGTCCGTGTACCACTTGGAGGCAAACATTGTGACTAGATTATAAACATGATGTAGAGAGGAGAGCAGGAGATTGCACAAATCTATTATTATTTTGGAAAAAGAGGAACTTCTCTGTTCTCGCAAGACTTATTTTCGCCGCAGTTTCTCCGTATTTAACAGGTTTAAAGGGGAAGAAAGAAGAGGCGCTAAGAGGGCTAAAAATTGGTAGGTAGCCTGCGTATCTCCAACCTTCCAGGCACAAGTTTGAAGACAGCTCGAAAGAAAAAAAAATACTTGTTTGTTTCCCTCCCACTCCTCCACTCCCTTTTCTCCTTGGGAGAAAACAAGTCTGTCTCGTGTGTCTTCAGCTGCTTGGGATGGTATGTTCCCGAAAAGGGAACAAATAACATCAGATTAAGTGACAGGACACAAGCAAGACTAATTTCATTATTGGGGGTTTCATCAAATTTAAGTGTGTCTACAAGGCAAAAACTGCGGCGGTGGCGGCGGCGATACACTCTGCCTTTGTCTACACACTCACACACTCACTCACGTGGGCAGTTGTTAAGATGCTGTGCTGAGCGTTTCGGTAGAGGAAAATCTTGGGGCGTTTGTGAAATGAATATCTGGAGAAAACATATGATGATAGCACACCTGCTTCAGCTTCTCTCTCTCTGCGCGATAGAGAAGGGCAATACGGCAATAAATTTTTGGACGGGGAAGGGAAAGAAATTTTCTCTCTCTCTCTCTCTCTCACAAAACCGCTCTTGGTTCGAAGTTGGTCCGCGGTAGTGTGCCTGGAAATGGCTCAAAGCAGCCGTCAAATGGATATACAATGAAATGAAGGGGAAAAGCAGCAGCACAGCACAAGGAAGAAAGCATATTATTACTATCCAAAATTTATCTCCAGCCGTCCTCCAGCAATAAAACCACTTTAAATAAAACTTTTGACCCTTGGAAAATGTAAAATTTGCGAGCTAAGTGTTTCATTAAAAATCAAAATGGAAATTTATAAGAGCCCGCCGACCGAGCACCCATAATGGTTCTGCACAAAACTTGACTCGACAACATCACAACATTCCGTGAAAAGTTGTACCCCATTTATAGTTATCCACCACAACTCGGCTGTAAAACGAGTTCTTCTGGGTTCCCTTCTTCGACTCCACACACACACACACACGCATATTGCGTGAATCCTTTACATAAACACGGCAAATAAACATTCAAACTGTCTATTTTTATATATTTTTAGGCAGCCAGCACAACGACCGTCTCAACTTTTTCTTCTACTGATTTACAACACGCTATTTATATATACGGCAACGGCTAAAACCCTCTCCCAAGTACAAGCTAATATTTATTCAAGGCGACGTGCTCCACACAAGTTTACAAGTCAATTTACGTTAATAGCAAGTCAAGTCAGCTAGCCGAAAATATAGGAACCCGCACCCGCACCGAAAAACGTGCAATTGCTGGAGAAAAAGGAACATGCAAACAAAATATATACGTATAGGTATATATATATATATATTTTGTAGCACTCCATCCATCTGACTTTTTGACTTCTATCACATCACGTGTGTACATTTTTTCTCCCATAGGCATTCCAATTTCATGTTGTTCTGTTCTCTCTCCAAAAAACGAGAAACTTGAGTACACTAACAATACAACATAATGTTATTTGTACACACATCAACTTTCCCCGTATTACGCAATAAATAAGCAATATTTATCTTGCAAAAGTTTTGCCTCTGTGTGCTATATCAGCATCATCAGCGAAAGCAAGAGCAAAGCAAGGAAGGGAGGAAAGTTTGAGAAAACAGAAAAATATTCGGAGAAAATGGAGGAGGAAAGCAAAATGTGTGACAATAATCGCTTTTGGCACCCACTTCATCTCTTCCTTTTTTCTTATCAGAATCCCCAAATCTCGCGAAAAAAAAAACTTTTCCATATTTCCCCTTCATGAATACACATTTCCCCATTTTTAAAAAAGGAAACGAGTGGAATGATTTGCTCACTTTGAAATGTCCTTTCTCGTTCCCGTCAACAATAAAGTAGGCCAAGTAGTTTGACGTTATGGAGTCTGGAGTGGAAACTGTGTCTCCAGCAGCAGCAGCGGGTTTCGATGATCCTGTGACAATGCCGGAGGATTTACTCACGTCTTGATCCGTTGCGAACACAGTTGCAACTATGGTCCCTTCTGGAACGTCTTCGCGAACTGAAAAAATAAATCGGAAAGACATTTTTTTTAGAAATCAAAGTTTATATAACATGTCGGAATGCAGTGATGCAGAGGAAATAAGAAGTCTTTTTTTTAAATCCTTCTCAAAAAGTGACGCGAATCACTTCATAAAAGTAAGTCGAGCGTGGGACAAAACATCCTTGACCTGGACTTTTTCTCTGATATTTTTAACATCAATACTTTTTTCCAGATCATTTTTCCCTATCCTGTTTCCACCTCATATGCCGCTGGAATACAATTTTATGCAAATACACACACAAAAAGATACTTGAGAGAGAGAGAGAGAGGCTGTATTAAAATGGGAAGAAAAAATGCTGCCTCTCATATATACCACGCCTGATATTTGACACTTGTCTCATCCCCCAGCTTTCCCAACTCAACAAAATCCCCAGTCGTTTGTGCACAGCTTAGCTTTGCATTCTAATACCTATTTTTAATCTAATTCACGAAGAAGAAAAAAACTTTTCCCCCATTTCCTCCCGATAAGTTGCTTTTCCCGAAGAAAAAACATTTGCTTCCATTATCGCAATCCGAACTAATGGGACTCTTCCCTATTTCCAATGACACAGTCGAGGAAGAGAAAAAAAAACTTGCCATTTTTTGTGGTGGTGGCAAAAGGTTTTTTCCCCAACTTTTGTAACACCGTTCCGGTTCCCAGGTTCACATATTAGCGATGACAAACTTCAAAAAAGAAGTCTCGATTCTTGAAAAAAAAATCTACAAATTTTCTCCCCAACTTTCCAATGACTCGACTGTCTAAGATTAGACTGGGGAGTAAGAGTATATTTTTTCGTCTCCAATTGGAAAAGCATTTTTTTTCGTCAAGAGGAACACCACTTCTTGGGATAAACTTTAAAAAAGTTTTTTTTTCTTCTTGAGCAACTATTGTGAATTCCTCGAAATCCTTTTTTAAGCCACTGCGTGCTAAGTCATCCAACCAACGCTCAAGTTCCATCACCATCCATCCAGGCAGCCACAAAAAAAGTCGGCCTTTTGTACGTATACTTATTGAGTTGAGAACGTACAAAGATCCCTGATGTACTTTTATGCCTAGTCCCCACAAAATCCTATACTTTTTTTCTAGCTTAACTTCAACTCTCAAAAACCAACACTCTCGTCACACTAACTGACGCATAAATTAAACTGCAGGAGTGTGTCTCCGGCTCGAGCAGACTTCAATTCAGTCGCTAAAATAAACTTGCCAACTTTTCTGATCACTCAACGACGACAACACATGACATCTTTAGCTGCTCGATTCTTTTAGCTTTTTTTGCATGTTACCCCTCAAAAATATAGTTATACGTTCACTCTATATATAAATTATATAACCGGGGGGAAAGCAGGAGAAGAGGTGTCACCAACTTTCCTTTCCCCGGGATGCCCGTCCCAAAAGTGAGTCAACGTGAAAAACATAAAATTCATTTTAATACTCCTTTTATTCATAATACGTGACAGAAAAGGAAAGACAAAGGAATTAGGATTTTTTCCTTCTTCTACTTCTTCTTCTCCGGGTTACCCTTTTTTTCCCTGTGACAAGGTACGTGAGTTCGACATGGATTGATAGAGAGTATCTTTCGTAGTATAAACTAGGCTAGCGTGTAATAATAACAAGATCTGGAAAGGTTCTGGAATACAAAGTTAATCCACATCCTGGTAAAAAAAAAGTCCATAAAAAGACTACATTTGAGGAGAGAGGAGGGGAGGAGGTTCTCTCTCTGAATTTCCCGGAAAGTTTCTAAAAAAATCTCACGCTTTATGTACTCCTCTGGAGGAGGAGGAGGAGGAGGACATAAGAAGCCCCTCTTGAGAAAGTCATGAAGTTTTCTTAAAGTGTCTTAAGATTTTCGTATATATGTTCCGGGTAATATGGTACGCAACGGGAAACACAAGTGCTGGAAGTGCTCCTTCCTCAAGACAAATTAATATTCATAAGGGGACAGGAAGACAAAGTGGCTTGTTCCTTGGCAGTAGTAGGAGCAGAGGAGTACTACTACTTCACCAAGTTTTTCTGGAAGGAAACAAGTACATCTTCTTGGGCAAGGAATACATCTCAGCATCACCAGTCCTCCCGCTGAGATAACACTAAGGAAAAACAAAATCAGCTGGAAAGGGAAGAAAGTGGATGTGTATTTTCGGAAAAGGAGAGAGGAGAGGAGACGGAGGAAACTTACCTTCAAGAAAAAGATGAAGGTAGAAAAAAAGGTATGAAAATTTGAAGCGAAACAACACACCATCCTGATAATCCTGTTTCAGTAAAAGTCACCTCTCTCTCCTCCCTTTTTCTCACAATTTTATCGTTTAGAAAACACAATGCAATGTTCCGTGTTCCACTACTACTACTACTACTACTACCAGCCAGACTCAAAATGAATTACAAAATTTCAATGAATTCCCAAGGGCACCATTAGACATATGCGTAGTTACAAGACTGGGAAAGGTAGGGGATAAGGGTAGAAGGTAGAAGCTAGACGTGTAGATGAACATTTTGAGAAAATGGAAGTTTGTGCCTTCCGGTATATTTTAGTTTACTTGATTGATACGCTTACTTACGACAAATTATGCATAATGGATGCGCAACGGAGTGGAGTGTCATTGGCCTCTACTTTTGGCTCTTGTTCTAGTTTCGAAAACCAAGAGAGAGAGAGAGACGAGACGAGGGGAACGGAACGGAAGATAAAATGTTGACGATGATGAGTTTTCCAAGAAAAATTGTCAGTGTGTATATATATATCGTGTACACTACACTACACATCTCTCTCTCTCTCTCTGGGTATATGTATATTTCATGGGATTTTTAGAGAGTGACAATCAGATATGGAAAAAGTTGGTTCATGAATATACATTCGTTTAGTTTGCTGGGTGGAAAGTGCGTGGGTAAAAGGGATGCACGCTCAAGTCTAATTTAAATTAGTTAGTAGCTAACCTGATGAGAAGTAATGGCTTGTGTCAAATGCCACTGGGCAGTCGGGCACGTTGAGAACTTGGATTATGACAGTGGCTGTGGAGACCATGAACGGCTTTTCGCTGTCGGCGGCCACCACGTGGAGAACGTGCTCGTTCTGCGTCTGCAAAGGACAACAATATTGATTTAATTTTAGATGGCCATACACGAAATTATGTTACATGTTTTATGTAAAAATAAAACATTGTTGTTGCAAATGTTATATTTTGATGTCATTATGTTTTTTACTAAGTTCAACCCATAAAATGTATACAAATAGATGAGTTTAGTAGCATAATGTGTAGTCGGTTACCTCATAGTCCAACTTGTTCACCAAAGTTATCCAGCCATGATCCTGATTCACTGAAAAGTGATGCATGGTACTAGCGTCATCCGCATTATTGCCCGTAGTTGCCAGTGAGTATTTCTCTTTGATGTTGTTACTCTTGTCGGAATCGATAGCACGCACTGTGATACAAAACATTGAAAAAAATATAATATACTTTCATTTATGCAAAATGCAAACCGTATAATACACCTTTTTCGAGTCAAGCCACCCGAAAAATCCATAAATACATTAAGCTGATCCCACAAACAGCCGATCCATTTCCTTTGCGTCAATCAAACAAATTCTGTTTCTCCACAAAAATGTAATTGTCTGATGGGTTTTCTCTTTGTAAAATAAAAAAAACCGAGTACGCATATTCATCCTCTATCTCGGTTCATGCGAGCATCCCACATACACAGATACACACAGAATGGAATCCACAACTTTTCGCATTTTTCATAATCTTTCACGCAATTTCTATATTTGTAAGCAATAACATGGGGAAAGTGGTATTCATCCACCTCATTTCTCTCCAGCTACTCCTGACACTAACGATACACTACTCACTCGCGTAGACATTTTTACTGCGAGTTTGAGTGAAATGCTTCTTCCCCGCTGCAACTTATCTCATCAGGTATCAAAAATGGAAAAAATGAAGAAGAAGAAGAACCCAACTGTTAACTCGTAATACGGAATCCTAGTCTAAATTGACAGATACGCAAGTCAGTTTCATCCAAAGAAACATAATTTATTCATTTGTATAGACGCAGCGGAAAACACATTTTCTCCAATTCCGCGTGAACATCAACATTTCCAGCTCGAAAACAATAAAACA
>JAANSN010002816.1:0-20647 GCA_036850665.1 Dicranocentrus wangi
TTTATAGTGCACTTCGCACTCACAGATTCGCGATTTGTTTTAGTAAGTAACAAATTATATATAACTAAACGATTATTATCACCCTTCGCTCGTATTATTAGTCTAAGCATACGTGTACCTATACATTTATAAATAACTATTGGTTCATAGTTTTTAGGTATTACGCACGTGTACCCAACTCAATAATAATTATTATTGTATACTGGCCTAAAAACAATTAGGATGCTGTGTACATTCCTCTATGCAAGAGGTAATGTAAACCAACAAGCTGGATATATTTTTTATCTACTATTTGAGAAAACGAGAAGGCAATTTAGGCATCTATTGCATGTTCAATATGTAGTTTAAACATATTTTTATGCGTATCCATAAACGGTCTTCAATCTCATCTCCCTCGATCACGCTCTGGTAAAACGTTTTTGTTTAAACTTTTTTTTTAAATATAATTTTAGCTGTGATTTTTAAATCTTGCTGATGCGAGGGTTTAACGAAAGTTTTTTTTCTACAAGGAATTTGTTTTAGGCCATTATATTCAGGTGCAATGTGCACTCCGCTGAGAGAATGACAAAAGGAGTTTTGTATGTTTTTTTTAGTTTTGTTGTTGTATCGCGTATGCATTGGGTGTTGCTACATTGGATTGCTACAAAATGGATGTTATAATTGACTTAGTTTCTTTGTCACTAACTCCGTGTCAGGGTTAAACAGGAGCTACTTTATGCAATCCCATAGTTCCATTTTCCGGTGGGTGGTAAAAGGTATATTTCCATTTTATTTCATTTGGGTTGATCATCAGGCAGTCGGGGAAAAGAGTCATTCATTCATCACATTTTTTCGTCTTCTTCCTCTATAATCGTCGGGTTCTCTCTGCCATTCAGATCTGGAGATAGACTATTATTGTTGGCCTCATTGGTCTGAGCTGTGGTGTCTTCCGAAGGCGCTGGAGGTGGAGTTGATGAGCCAGATCCTGGTCTCGGAGACTCTGCCCGCAAGATAAGTTCTTTGAGGTCAAGAGCCTTCACATCCTTCACTTCAGGTCGCATTACCAAGTACTATACAGAATAACAGAATATATATATATATATGGAAATTGTAAACGCAGTAATTGGAGCGGTTGCAGTGATTTGCATTTTAATTTTCAGAAGCTTACCTGCAAGATATCTGAAAGACTAAGTACACCTACAACTTTCTCCTGTTCATCCACCACAACAAAACGATGAACTTCAGCCTTCACAATCCTCTCCATTATTATAAACAACTCTTCATTTAGTGTACACTTGTGGACTCCCTCAAACCATTCGTTTCGATGCTCGTTTGCCTATTTAAAAAAAAGTATTCATTATTAAAGTTGATCCATCCGCTACTGCTAACGTGCATATCTTTATGGTCACACTTGGTCTTTGACTGCACATACTTGTTTCAAGGTAATATCTAAATTATTGTAAGTCTTTTCTGCAGCCAGGTTAATCACATCAAAACGCGCATAAATGTCCATCAATCTGTTCTCCCCGTCAACAATTGGAAGAGCCGATACCCTTCGGTCCAAAAACTTTTGAAGTGCTTGAATAATGGAAGTGTCTTCGCGAGCTGTTTCGACACCGTCGTAAGTCCCAATCCGAACGTCGCCCAACTTCTGACTCAAAAATGCTGGTCTAGGAATCTCATTGATCTGTGCAGAAGTGAAAGAAACACATAAATCCCATTTCTACTTTCCACCTCATTACACCCACACATGAGTCATATCAGATGTCAACTTACGTAAAGGAAGAGAAACTTCAGGATCCTTTTATGTGTCAAAATGTGAAGCACATTACCAGTCTGCTGATCAATAATGGGTAACCTATGTATCCTATTATTAACCAGACAGCAAATGGCATCAAACAGGGAGGCATCAGGGTCGACATATATGAGCGGCTGCTTATCCTGCAAAAACCGCCTTCGCCACGTCTCGATCCGATGCTCTTCCAATTCCGACATCCGCCCAGCAGAATCATGATACATTGCATGAAGCACACGAATGAAGTCTGTGATCGTCAACATCCCTACGAATTGTCTCACCGAGCTATCCCACAGTGGCGCAGCCCGTACCCCTTTAAAAAAGCGTCATATTTCATTTAATTTTTTATAGGGGAATGGTATAATAATATCATTTCATAACTCATGTTCACACAAACTCACAACAACATATATCCCACATACCATTATAAACCAGAGCGAAGAACGCTTTCTTCACAAGTAACTGCGTGTCAAAAACGACTAACTTTGCAGACGTGGGAATCAGGTCATAGCACTTGTGGAACTTGAAGAATTTGACTAAAATCTCGGTTTGGTCTTCCTCTGTAACATATAATGAAAATCACATTTCCATTTCATTAGCTCAATCACACATTTACCGCATTCAATATACCTCCTACTAGTATTTAAATTCCGCAATGTAATTAAAAGTATTTGTTTCATGCCCCAAAGCAGTTTGTTAATTTCATGAGCTTCGATGCTATCATCAAAATCCCGAATTTGCCCTAAGTGGTATACACCAGATTCTCCAATCGCCACACTGTAATGTGTAGAGTAGAATGATAAATGGATCATGTCTCATTCTATGTGCTCCCTCTTCCTTTTGTCACTCCCTCGACATTATGCCGTGTGCTCCTCGCTACTTGCTATAACACTGGCACTTCCTCTGTCTCTCCGATAATATGATAATGAACTCTGAGAGGTAGAAATAGCCCAAGAGTTCTATTTTTGCTCACACGATAATTGCATTTTATTCAGCTCTCAGCAACACTACCAGCAGCACCAGCTACACATCTCAACAGCCAGAGAGCTCAACGCAGAGAAATATAAAATTCCGAGTTTGTCGTTGACCATGAGTCGCAAACTATCTTTTTATTTTTACTAGTTAACAACAAATAGCTCATAAACCGGCAGGTAATCACCGTCCTTCACCTGTCTGCAATCATAATGCAGTCAGAATGTGATCTGGCGTAATGGACAAGCTATCTTGTAGTCGTCGTAAGTCAGAGTATTCACAAGAAAACATGCTCACTCCACCACCACACTGCACTACTACTGCACGTCTCAAAGCCAAAACAACTTTGAGCACAACTCGACATAACTCAATATTTATGGAAAATATCACGGTAAGTTATGTCCCTGCACAGCAGAAACGTATTATGCGGTTACAAGGAAACCCAACAATAATTAACCGGTTCTACCGTCCACCTGCCCACAACACCTCAACCCAAGTACTGAGCAGTGAAATGAAATGAGATTAATGAAATCGAAACAGGACAACAGGCAGAGAGGAGAAGAAGGTGAGGAAGAGAGGACCAAGTCCAATGTTTTCATTGTAGATAATACGCGAGATCTATGTTGATCTAATAGAGGTATACAAGGAGATGGAGTGCAGTATAGACCACAAAAACAGAAAATGTTAAGTTGCTCTCTCTCTCTCTCGCTCACAGGCAGTCAGTCAGCACAAGATAGGAGAGAAAACGAGAGGGCTGGACACGCAGACGCCATCATATCATCCTGCTGCTCCAAAGGAAAAGTAGTATACTAGTCAATATCCCTCTTCTACATCCACTTATACTTTCTATTCCAACTTTTTCCATTTATACATTTTTTCAATTTTCATAGGTTATATGACCTAGGCGAGTTTCGTGTATTATAGATGGAACATAAAAATGCATGAATGGCAGCAACTGAGCTGTCTATTTTATTACAGAAGCCAGATCTTGGCTTTGGCTTCGTTTCGCATGGGACAGGACTTCCATGGATGAGCAGGTCTCTAGAAGAGAGCTTCACTAGAAAAAAATATGTTTACATTAGAGTGACTATAGCCTTCCCTCCGTGAGCGCTATTCTACATATGGACAGCAAGCGATATAGTTATAAATATGTATGCATATGCAGAAAATGAAAACCGATGGAGGAGCAAGCAAGCAAGCAACACGCTTGGAGTAGGTAGAGCCAACAGGATTTTTGGGATATGAAGCGGAACGCCGATGTACTCTGGTTAGTAGTAGGCTGATCATGATCATGTTCACTCTGGCTCCATCCTAATGAAAATGTTTCTTAGGTGGCTTATATAAATTCGAATAAAAAGATGGCAAATAAAATGTGATCTGTGCCTGCTTCGTTCGGTACTACTTCTTTTCTCAAGTGCGGTGTGTGTGCATCGCGAAAAATGAGGTACACACAGGTACACACCCGAGCGAGTACACAAAATCTTGTGAGGAGAAGGAGAGCCTTTCCGAAAGAACATGTGGAATGTACCTACCTCCATGCTCTCTCTGTCCCGTGCACATCTCATCTTTGCTCATTTTCCTCACGGGAAGGAAGGGAAAAATACGAAACTCATGCCAATAAACATAATGTGCGCTTTGAGCATAGTCTTTAATGCGATGCCACACAGCAGCTGAATGGAACGAGACGAGAACACAGTTTTCCATCTGCCTCAGTTTCTTGTAAATAAATATGTGATGCAAAGTCAAGAGGAGATGTTTTTTTTAAAAAAAATAGTTGTGCATGTTTACATACTTTATACATCCGCCTTGCCTTGCACAACAGAGAACAACAAACAAGATTTCCTTCATGCTTCAAAGTTCTCGTCTTTTCAACCTGGCTTGCAGTCTACTTGCATGGATATATGTAGCATGGTATTTATTTGCATCTGAGAAAAGCGCACGTTTTTTTGAGAGAGTCAAAGTAGGATAATATGATGGAAACGATGTAAATTATCAGGGAAACATTCCATATCAAAGCCAATTATAAGTGAAACCTTGACGCAGACCAAACACAGCTGTCACTCAAAAAAAACAACTGCAAACTGCTGCGGCAATAAAAAAAAATGCAACGCAAAGTGGGAGAATAAGAAACACGTTGGGAAAATATGGGTCCACACGGAGTGCCATCAAAGGTATTTTTCTTGAAATGCTAACAGGACGTGTCTAAATAAACAAAAACCTCAGTCGAAAGTGATGACTAATATATGCTGCAAATGCCGTCGTGAGCATTTCAATGTTTAAATATAGGTTCGAAAACCGATTTTAACGAGAGAGATCCAGCCAGTAGTCCACAAACTTCCACGTTTCTGGGTACATGCAACGACGTGATGACTTGCTTACACTCCAATTTGTCTTGGATTACTTAAGGAAAAAGATATGTGGAAAGATGGTAGTGTAAACAGAGTAGTAGCAAAAATTAATTAATGCATGGCCATTAGTTCGAATTCTCAGAAGTTGAAAGTAGAGCGGGTATATGTATATAGGTATGCCTATGTTACATGATTTCTCCGTTTGGCTCAGATTATTTGGCAGTGCAAAAACTGATTTCCTTTTGATTGCTCAGAGCGGTTGCTATTTGCTTAGCAAGGGAAACGAATCTACGTATGTGAAAACAAGACTGCCATTCTCAAACAACCTGCGGATATGGATTGCAAACAGGAGATTACTTTAGAGAATGAACACTGTTCGTTGGAGCAGAATGGTAAGGCAAGAAGAACCTTAGTATTCTTTTCTTAGATTTGGTTTTATATGAAGTTACGACTATGCAACGACATTGGAGTTGTGTCGCTCGAAGGGGTTTAATATAAAAGGGTTTAGGAAATAGAATTCTCTATTGTTTAGAATATTGAACACGTTCAAACATCTATATAGGCTCTTACCGCTAAGTGTTAAGATTCTTTCCAAAAATGGATCTGCCACTGGAAGCTGAAAAGAGAGGAATCAATATATATTTGATTATACTTTTATTAAAAAGTTACATATATACAAGGCCCGGGACCTTGCATATATATACCTATTTTAATATTTAAAAAAAACTGCTTCTTACTCCTCGGGAATCTCTGAAGAGAATGGCCGCATGAGCTGGATCAAGTGAGACGTCAGCCGGTCTGTGAGAATGGAGAGATCCTCGTCGACCTGCAACAATATTTTGCATGCTCATTATTTCAGAGAAAACTAGTTTACAAAAGATTTCAGATAATGACACGAACAAAGCCTTGTTTTCCGACTGGCCCAATGAAATTTTTACAGGGAACTTTGTGCGCAGAATATTTTGCAAACGACGATTTTCCCGAGGGATATTTCCCATTATCAGATTTTCAGGATGTTTTGTGAGAAAAGGAAAGAAATTAAAGGGGAAGTTGGTAAGTAAGTATATACATACATGCTAAATGTTTCATACAAAATGTAACAAACCCATTTCTTGGAGAATAGACTCATAAATTGTGTACGCCCAAGGTTCCTCCGGTTCCTCTTCCTTTGGCTTTGCCTTTTGCTTCTGCTCCCCTCGAATCCAGTCATGATTTTCAGAGAAGCGTCTTCTCCTCAGTTCCCTGCGAGCGCTGTGAAAGTCTAAAGACTGGCTGCGAACCCTCCTGGGTAAGTCATGATAGTAGGAGTAGTACGAGCGATATGTATTTTCCCAGTCGTACTCCTCTTGTTTTCTCTCTTCATAGTTATCATCTTCGTCCGAGCCTGAGCCAGTGCCGGGCTCACTTCCGGACACTGAGCACGAACTGCATTGACAGTCCGAGTCGGAATGTGAATTTGTCACGTCCGTCAACGTGGACGCTCTCGAGTCGTTCCCCTTATTTGCGGGAGTAGACAACGCATTCAATGACTCCGCGCCTCGGTCGATATTGAACTCTGTTGACATTTTAAATTGTGTCTCTTCAATCCCACCGTTTCCAACCACGAGACCACCACCACCCGTTCCCTTTTTACCGTCTTCCTTTTCGGAAATCTGCGCTTCCGATCCGTTTCCTTCCTTTCCATTTTTCCCCTTTTTAAAATGTCCAGGGCTGCTCCACTTCAAAAATTGGCGAAATATCCCTTTCTTCTTGCCTCCCTCTTCGCTCTTGTCACTGGATCCACTGTCCCGTCTATCGCGGGAAGATGTGTCTCCTCCTCCTGGAGTACCCACCCTTCCATAATTATTATCCATTACTCGTTCCCTGCCTCCAGTTGCACTGTCCCCACTATCCCGTCTCCCTCTGGAATACGAACTTCCTCCGCTATCCCTTCTATCTCTGCTTGCGCAACTGCTACTTCCGCTGTCCCTCCTGTCGCTCCCACTTCCTCCGCTATCCCTTCGGAAGGGACTACTGTAATTGTAGCTGCCAATAACTCCAATGGCAACTGGGCTCACGGAGCCAGACCCCTTTCCAGCCGCTCCTATTGCTGCTCTATGTGGCATTGTCGAGATTCTACTAGTGTGTCCCCCTTTTTCTCTGAGAAGTCCTGTGTGGCCTCCAATTGGTGGCGAATGGTGGTTGTGCTGATGCAAATGACGACGGTGGTGATGATGCTTAACATAACACGATGAAGATGAGGGAAATTGATCTTTAGCGTTACCGTACATTTATCTTTCAAGCCAATACGTCATCCACACAAAATCTCTCTCCACTAATCCTTTTGCGTACTCACCCTTTCTCGCTCTCTCGAAGTCACTTCACACTCGCAATGTAAACAATTAAAAATATGAAATCTAGCACTCACTCCGCCTGACACTGTATCATTCCTATTAATACTTTGTTTTGACAAATATCCTCTCCAAATATAACTTACAAGTGTTCTACTTCTCTAGATAAGTATATAAGTCATACAAGTTGTACTTTATGTGTGTGAGGATGCCACAAGACAAAAAACTTGAGCTGGAATTCTAAATCGAGTCTAGTTCTCGTCTCTGTACAAAAATACTTGAAAAACTGAAAAATGTTCTCAGCTTTAATATATCCCTGTACGCCTCTTCCCCTCTCCTGATGTCCAAGAAAAATCGTTGCTTCCTGATTGTTAACAGCTACACTGTTTTTTGATTGTGTGATACTTTTATTCTTTTATATTTATTTATTTATATATCAAGACTGGTTTGTGACATGGATCCCAATATCCGAAACGTAATATCATTCCTAGAGAAACTACAAACCACCTCCACACCGCTGCTGCGAAAGGCTTTGGCAGGTGTTACCAGGAACTATGAAAAGTGTCACGGATAATACTAGCCACTACATATGTATTGCAACTTGCTGGTCTGGTGTTGGTGCAGAGAGCTATTCCAAAAATTGTTTTTTACTCGACCAGACACAAAATATGTATGGGACGTCTTTCCCAATTCCTGGAATTTCAAGTCAACACATTTCAAGCAGACCATATATCATAATGTTATGCGTCTTGTCTTTCCCTTCGTCAAGTTTCCTCTGCTCATATCACTGTAATAAAACATGGACGCATGGAGTATGATTGATTGTTCTCACGGCACATGGTAAAAAGAAGAAAATGCGCTGCAAGTTGTTGTTGTTCCCTTTCCCTCTACGCAAAGTAACATGCGACGGAAGACTCCGTTGGACTGAATTGATTCACACCGGCGGCAGAACGAGAACGTGTCTGTTGTGTTACATTACATTTTTCAACTCCGACGAGAGAGGAGAAGGTAAGGTGAGGTGACATGTGTGACAGGTGGTGTCACACAGAACGTGTAAGAGTCTATAGTATGATCGCGACACTGCTGATTTGTATGTCAAGTGTACTCTCTCAAAAGTTTTCCCCCGAAAACTGCCTTATCATATTTGCAAAAACTTTTTTCCTGACGATGATGATATGGGATATGAAATGAATTGATGATGATGATGACGCCACTCCACTCCAACCAAGCAGGAGGATCACTCAACTTTCCTTATAAACACACGACTCACACTTTGAAACACGGAAACTCAATCTGTAAACAGAAACCGGCAACAAGTTGTCTCAAATAGAATGTAATAAATAAACGATCCAGTTGTGCAGCTGCATATACATTTGTGCTGTGGATTGTACTCACTCGATGTGGTATAATAATATGGCATATGGCACCGTGTCTTCGGAAGGAATGACAAAGAAATGGATCATCATGGTATCAACTACCTAATTTAACTTCCTTAGTTTAGTTATGATAATGCATAATAAAATGGAAGTGTGACAACGATCAAAATACGAAAATAAGCTACATGGTATTATTATTATTGAACTGATAAACACAAATACCTACTACCTACCTAAGTTAAATACCAAAAAGCAAAATCGATCAGTCAGACTGCAAAGTAAGATAACAAGTGTGAACACCACTCAAATGCCGACAAGCCTGAGCTGAGCATCACTCCCGAAGTGAAAAACAACATGGGGTGTAACTTGGCTCTCTCTTTTTGCACTTGATTATATTGGTATATACGTGGTGCTGGAAATGAGAAAACATTTTTGTAAACTACGTCTGCACGAAATGAAATTGTAGCAAAAAAATCTGTTTCTCTTCATATCCCCCGATATCGACATTCAGAGACATATACATAGGTATGCATATTATATAGAGATAGAGTTAGACAAGTCGCGTATATATTCGAAGTTCGAACACAACAACTCGTCTCATCATCATCCCGTCATGTCATACCATTCATCCTTGCCATTTTACTTTGGAAAACGAGTGAAATAGGCAGAAATAAGAGATAAAGGATAGAATGCGAATGTAGTTAATACCCCACGCAACAATTCAAACCTGAATGTATGCGTCTCCGTCTCCGTCTCTCTGCAGCCTAGTGTGGTCGTGGTTCAATAAAAATAACAACACTGAATACCACAACCACAACAACATGAAATCAACACTTGAAATGGGAGAGGTGGATATTATGGGAACCGCATGTTGGGAACCAGGAGAAAAAATAGTGTACTTAACTAAAAGTCATTTTTGTTGGGATTAGGTTAGAGGATGTATAGGAGAATATACACTGCACTGTTTTAAACGGAGTCAGTATGGATGAACAGAAACGAGTCAAAGTCTCCTACTACTATAATGGATTAGACTGTGCTGTCATGATGTTGTTGGGAATTGTGTACAGAAAATAATATGCTAAACGCCGTTCAGGGAGGGATGGATGTGGGTATGCAGGATAGAGGCACACTCGTTTGTATATATACAACAATATCTCTCTCTCTAGCTGAATTTGTAATTTAGTTTCAAGGTCTTTCCTTTCGCAAAACAACAATCCGCCTTGTATGCCCCAACTTTACTGAGCGAAGCGCTGGTTGTATCTAATGAGTTTTATCAAGCCTTGTTGTTACCTAAACCAAGTCGTAGTAGAGGAGACGTGCATGAAAACCACATCACATCTGGAAAAACATCCTCCCTGTCTAACTCTACGGGCAGTATTATATTCATGTGATCAACATACATGCAAAAAGTACGCATTCATTGTGCTAAACTGAAAGTCATGCAAAAAGTAGGAGCACAATGAGTGGCATGGAAAATAATGGAGAAGAAGTACGCAAAGCTTTTGTAATCCACATGAGTACACATTATTCTTTGGACGGAGAAAAACCGCTCTCCAGATTTTCTAACTCGTGTAAAACCACAATGAAATTACTCTTTTCCATCCACACCGGGATCCCTTTTGGACATTACTTTTAAAACGAGCAGTGTCAGTAATTACAAGAGATTTCTTCTCCAGCTAGCGTTTTATTAAACTGACGTACTTGTTCCCATTTTTTGCATGTGCTTCAACAAATTGTCAGCAGGCTAGTAGTAAAGTAATAGCAATTAGCAATATTGCTTTCAGCAATTTCGCATTCAGTTCAATGCATCGACATAATATGCGAATTGCGAGATGATAAGGGAGAGGGCAGAGAAGGTCATGTGTGGTACACACAAGGAAGGTGATACAAAACCAACTCCAGTCGTCGTTCATACATGTGGTTATGCGACACCAAGTTGACTGTGCAAAGTACAAACCGGCATGCAGTATGCAGCTGCATCGGGAATGATTTTTCCAATAGCACATTTCAAACCAAACCTATTTGGCTAATGAAACATCACACTTTCCGAGACCGAGATGCTTCCCCATACAAATTACTTTGGCTCATTATCGTACTCCATTAATTGCTAAATGCTGGAATGGGACTAAGGGAGCGGAGTGACGTATTGTGGAATGATAAATGAACTGATGCCACGATACCGCAACGCAATCTCCATCCATCGACGCAAAGGAAATTACTATTTTATGTTATCTGACTATGCTAAAAGCGCCTCTCTCAAGTCAGAAAAAGGGAGGTCCGTTGGGAAAGACTCCACACCGCACATATTGCACATGTATCGGCCAAGTCAGGTATTGGCTTTTAATTGAAACTCTTTCACGTTCGGAAGGCATTGAACTAGCATAAACTACGTAGAAATCGATTTTTTGCCTATGAAAATTGTATAACTTGGCATACACTTGGAGTTCGAGTATACTACTTTCATCACGTAGAGTTTCCCATTGCGCCACGGAAAAAGTGGTGGATGGATGAAGCGTCTCAAAAGTCCTTGTGATATGTTGATGAATTATGGATCACTACCTGGATAAACTGGAAAAGCCAACTAGAGTTGCGATATTATAGTGCTCCAATGCTCTGGAAAATATATATATTTCATTCATTCATGACCCGTACGTATACATATGGAAACGGCTTGGGGAAGCCCTATTTCTCCGGTGATAACATCATTTTCCTTGTGTCTATCAATTGAACCTGCGAAATTGGATAAAAACTTCCGTTTTCATAAAACACTACCTCAATAAATAAAATCATACTCGGATATATCTTATAATTTTATGACAAATATTACCCATATAAGCTACATAGGTATTCTCGACTTATCTCTATGCTCTTTGAACAAACGAGCACATTAGCTAGAATCCTAACGCAGCTAAACAAACAGTATAACGTGGGGAGAAAAGAAGAACGTAGTTTCCAGAGAAAAAAACACATACATAATGCCCCCTGCTCAAGTGAGTGTTTAGTGTTTTCTGTTTGTGTCAGGCCTAGGCGTATTTCCTAAATAGCATGATCGACACATGGGTAGTAGCATAAATATACGTATAGTTTTCAAGTAATGTATTTACTGAGCTGTGTACCACAACCAGCAGCAGCACCATGGCCTTCTCCATTCTTGGTAAACAACAACAGAGTATGAAAACGAGAAAGGCAATACATGCTCCTTTCAATTTGCTCGTACTCTAATGATCCTTCACTTAGGTTAATGTAAGAGCAATAGCATCACTAATGCATGATAGTCGTTTTGTATCACTCCATTACGAACCCTTTTAGTGGGTAATTGTCAATTTTCAAAATTTATCTTTGCTACACACTCTCCAGGATGGAGTTTGAAGTGTATTGATGAACGTCTTGGTGCTTTTGCACTCGAATGGCATTTAACATGTGCCTAATATCATTACCGGAACGATGGAAAATATCACGCTATAAAGGTTAGCTGGGACGGAGTGGAACTACATTCAATTTGCCAATATGTACGGTAATCAATTTTGCTCGCTAAGGTACTCTAGCTTAATATACCACATCGAATGCGTACAAATTTTTGTTTTACAAAAGTCGAGAAAGTGAAATGGTACGATCTTACTGAAAATTTTGCAGGTGGGCCACTTCCGGTTGAAGACACTCGCTCTTGCTCGTAACAGAATTATAAACTATATAGAGATGATAAAAGTTTCCACTCGGGAACACTCTTACTTTTGAGGTCTTTGTACTTTTACAAAAAATTACACTCGTGTTATTTTCTCCGCTTCATGGTGAAAAGGACAAAGTGCCTTTTGAAATTTATTTTGTTTCAGCACAGCTCCATGTAACCCATCATTTTAAAAAATGAAAGTCACATCAAAACTCGCCCCTTTAACCAAGTTTACGAGCTGAAAGCATGCAAATCGTGAAATGTAGTAGCTGAATCGGTACTGAGCACACGGCGATATAAAAACAAAACTCATAACTTGTGAAAATTGTTTTTGTATGTTTAAACGTTTCTCTCGGAGAAAACACAACAACTGAAATCCCAAATGTTAAATAAACCGAGGCACGTATAAAACACTAACTTTTAGTTGTCTCTCCAGTGGTTTTGGCCTACGTGGTGGGCAAATTGCCCACAGACACTAACAAGCGAAGCTTGAGCTTGAACCGAATATGGTAATGCATTTCGTAACAAAGTGGCCTATCAATGTGAAAGCGGATGGCACCCAAAGTCTCTGAAAATCCTGTGTTACTCGCCGTGGTGAAAGTTTTACTGGGAGGACAGCCCTACTGCTCTAACAGTAACAAATAGGAAATTTTTTTTAGCTAAGGTATAAAAGTTCACTCCCGTTTCCCCTTGTTTACGCTAGGAACGGGTAAAATTGTCACTAATTATAACCCACTTTTTGCAACATGAATCATTTGTCAGGTAATACAATTAAGAAGCATGTGGGTGGCAAAAAGGCAAACAAACAATCCGCACTTGTGGCCAAAAATTTGTGACACAAACAATCCCACAATGAGAAAAACAACAACGTAATTTAGCAGTGTCAAAACTTTTAACAGAGCATATAACCCGAGCCAGTGAGTGTATCGCGTAAGAAGACGTACTAGATAATACTGATAGCCAGAGTGATATCAGAGTGAAAGGTGTTGACGCTCTCAATTCACCACACGAACTAGACAATAACAACAGAGGACTGGCAGCTATGTAGTAAGTAGGGGTAGGAGGGGAGCTAGTGAGTACATTTCTTTTTACTCTTGAGTGAGTGCACACACACTCGCCTCACACAGGAGAACCACAGAGGAGAACCAGCAAGGAAGAAACTAGGCTCTCCTTCACTGTCCTTTCCCCATCCAATCGACCAAGGAGAAGGTAAGTAAAGAGCACAGGACAAAAGAAAAGTTGTTTCAAGTGTAGTAGGCCACTTGCACAAGGGATATAATATAGCCCGCTCTCCGAAGGAAACAATATATATGAAAAATGAGCTATATAGGCGAATTTTATTTAGTTGACAAGGGATATCCCCATATCACATTCCGCAAACTGGGAAAATCCACAGAACGCAAGTCACTACAGGATGTCCAACCCAACCAGAGAGCGTGGTGTTGTAGAAGATGTGAAATCAGTTTAAACTGGAATCAAAAGGTGGTCCTTCTTTTACACAGCCATATGGCCTTATTTCCCTCCTACGAAGAGTAATTACACCCGATTGCGATCCGAAGCTTAACCTTGGCAAGAGGTCAGTCGGGCGCGTTTGGTTTGGTTACAAGCTAGAGCAGGATGAGTGATGTGCTCTTTGGACTTTGGTCCGGAAAATGCAATAAATTTGTGGAACAAAACAACAATGAATTGCAGCAATATGAAAAACGCTGTAAGCGAAAAAAAATATATAATCTTGCGTTCCTTGCTCAGGGAAAGGTTTCTGCGAAACTAGATGACAGAAGTGGAAAGTGGATCAATATTTAAGTTGAGAGTTGAGAGTCGCACGCTTTGTGTGTGCACATGCCTGTCTTTGTGGGGTAAGTCAGGTTACGTTACTTTACATGGCCGGGCGATAGTTACGTCGCAGTTTCTCACTGCCACACCACCACACACTCCTCCCAACCCGACCAAAGCGCATACGATACAATAGCATCACGTAATATAGATATATGTAAAGCCTAATATATTCATGTGAATTTGCACATGCACATTTTTTTCTCGCTACTTAAATGGCTGGGAAAACAGTAAAATATTAATAATTTTCTATCTTTCGAAAAAAATCTTTCCAATGCTTTCCAATATATGATAATGATATGTTCTCTCCGTTGAACATCAGTGTGCCAAACGGGCACACATCCATAAAGCTGAAAGCCTTTAAGACTTATACTTTTTCTGAACTGCCTATTTTCACATTTCAGAGGATTTCTCCGTAAATTATCGTAAAGTCAAGTGCTTTTCCCTCCTGATTATTCCCCTATTCCCAGAGAGATAATATCTGGTCTGTACTAGATAAATCCTCTAATATTTTATGGTTATTTCATGCCATTTTACTAGATGGTTTAAAGCTTAAAAATGCTTATCTTGTCCTAGATATACGATAATATTTTCAACTTGGACAGTCGAACATTATTTATGCTGGGGGATCATTTTATTACGTTTTTCGGAAAGTAATAAAGCACAAAGTATGCATTTTATGGAAAGTGGATCCAGAGCTAAATATGCATTCAACATTCCACTCAAGCCATAAGTGAACCGAGTAGCGAGTAGTGTAACAAAGTGTTTGTTTTTGAAAAAAGGAGAGCAACAAAAAATGGTATCGATTTCTGCCGAAAATGGGAGCCACAGTGGAATAAGAGGTTTAACAGGCTCATCCTGAGGAAAAAGGAGAGGAATGAATGTCGAGCGATTTTGAGAGAAAACCATATCATCCGAAGCCATGTGAGCTGCTGAGAAACTCTTTTGCCTGCGTGCAAAATTCCAGAAGGAGTTTTGAAGGTCAAAGTCTATAAGTGAGAGAGAGAGAGAGACGCGAGGACGCGACTCAATCTATAACTGGGAGAGGGCTCCTATGAATATATGAATGCCCTAAGAGACAGCGGGATTCGCACTATTTTTACACTTGAAATGGAACTACTCTAGAAAAGCTTGAAAAGGAAGTGGTATCCATCCACTCGAGAATTTCTCGGATGAAATACTCATACGTTTGGGAAAGGTATGAATATGTACGTATTTAGGTATTTCGCACGATATCATTTACTTTTGAAGTTATATAAGGACACCATAAACGACAGACTTGTGACGTGTAACTCGAAAAGGATTAGGAGTTATACATAGGATCGACAAGGACCGTCGTAGCTATATACCTATTTATACAATTACACGGTAACAACCTTAATCATTGTAAAGTTGACTTGTCTATAAACAAATAGTATCAAAATGATAAGGATATTGTCTGTTGACGTAAATGGATGATGATGATGGATATATCTTGGGTATCATAAAGTTTTCAACAAGTTGTAAACTCATTAAACACTTCTTTATTTCACAAGTTAGCAGAGATAAAAACCGTAAAATGTTTGGGCTGAGCTGGGCCGTCGTGATAACAAAAATACACCCACAACACCTGAGGATTAGGACTCGGGAAAGGTATGCTTACAATTTTATTTGAAAAACTTCGGATGTGGGACAGGGGCAAAACCCTGATACCAATACGTATCGTAGTTAGACCATAGGATTTTTTTATACCAGTTGGAAACGTTGTTCGTGTCATTAGGATGAAAATAAAATGGGCTGTACTTACCTTGAGGTGTCCATGAGTTAGAGCTACCATGTTTCTGAAAAAAAATACAAAAAGGTCATTAAACTCAATTGTCCACAATCTATTACGTGTCGTAATCTAGAAGGGATACACAAAACCCACACTATCTGCGGATATTCTAAACGCTACGTATTAAACCTCGTACTAGGTTTTTTACTCGTCATTTTCATGTTTCATAGCGCTGCTCACGTCAAAACACTGCCATATTACATCTCTCACGAGTTGACTTAGACTATTCAGACAGCCATCACAGGCTTTCATCAAGAAAACTTTAACCTGGATTCTAAAATAATGAGCTTCCAACCCCGTTAATAACGTTAAGCTGTATGTTATATGTTTGAGACTTGTGAAGTATTTAAAAAAAAAAAACATTTATTTTGTGTCGGGGTTCTAGCGAAATTTATCGGGTTCGTACTTTGAGAATGAACTCGCGTAGCCCTGACTTATTAAGACTTTCCGGATCAAGAGATTGACTCCTTTGATACTTCCTCACAGGTACTTCAATGTTGTCTTTGCTCTTGCTCTTTTTCCATTTAAAGTATAGCGAAACTTTCGACATTGTCACAAATTCAGTTTACACACATCCTGCGCGGATGGATAGTCGGGTACAGCTCACTCCCACTAATCAGTATAAACGCACACAACCTGGATAACTTATAGTTTGTGTAAGGTTATATATCCACAATTCGTATCACAACAATGTTTTTTTAATTACAGCTATGGTGGTGATGATATACTGAAAATCTCAATGGAAAATAGAGGTTGATCTCGGTTCAAACCCAATCACGTAAATGCCTCCAAAAACTGATTTTACAAGTGTGTCTTTTTAATTGAATCATAAGCTGAACAGATTAGCGGATATTATTATGAGCCACACCATGATGAGAACAGTTAGTTAATTTTTTCACATGTAGATCTGACACAGACAATGAATCGCAAACTCTCGAAGAGTCAAGTGCTTCTGGCTTCCAAAACGAGTCATTATTATTCATGGTAAGTAAATAGGAATACAGTAAATGAGAAAAGTGTTAAAGCCACGGGAAAAAATTCACTCGTCACAGAAGGAGCAGTGATCACCACCACCTTTCGTGTCACTTGTGGTGCGTGAGTGAGCAGAAGGTAAATGATTGTGAAGATGCACAGATAGTCAGAGCTCCAATCCCGAACACAGGTAGAATATATATATCTCATTCATCACGTTGAAATAGACTAACTGCCATCATAATATTCCATATCGCGTTTGGGAGCACATCATCACTAAACCACCAAACAAAAACGATTTTCCCAATGCACCTACTTATTCATTCTCATCGTTTGCCAGGTGCATGGCTTATTGGTTCATGACATGATCATCACCACCAACAGATTGAAGCTACATTTCCACTTATAGGCATACCGATACATGAGGCTCTCAGATTTTTATGTCTGATTTGTTCTGCAAAGGATACTCATGCAATATACACAACAAAAGAACAAAAGTTGGAATATGGCAGACTGTTCCGTAACCACTAAAATGAACCAACTGCTTCTACTTATAATAACTAATGACATTTTTTGGAGTTAATGCGATGCAAAGTATTCTTCCCTGGTGAATTTCATTTCTCGACGGAGAACACGAATAACACACAAGGCTCACAATTTATTTCGACTGACGAGAGAGCTTTGCCATCATTAGCAGTAGTGTATTACACACGACTCTCGAACATTTTGTGTGGCATGTAGGGCGCGATGTGATCATTCCCATTTAGGTAAAAGAAAACCATGCAATGCAAAAAAAGGAATGAATACAATGCAATGGCTGTTTTTTAAATGACTGACGACAAGCACGGTTTCTCATCGGTCAACCTGACCTCTACAAATGAGCGGCAATATAGCAGCACGTCCAGGGACACGGACAAGTCCAAGTTTTGACAAAAGATGAGCTTGAGCTATCTTGTGTCTCTGGTTTCATTACGTGAGCGTGACCAGAGTCGGCAGCAGCATGACACAAGAAAATCTTTTGATGATGGTCCTCGCCTCGGCAAACAATACAAAAAACTGATCGTCATAATTTATCATTTCTATACATAGTTCTCTCTACCAGCAAAATCAAACTCCAGACTCAAACTGGTATGTCCACGTAATGCTAAATACATTCGATTAAACAAATGAAAGGGTTCCTTGAGCATCTGTATTGCATCCCATTTTAAGACGAGCAGAGTCACAGAACAAGCATCACAAATCACAAATGATAAATCTTGTACAAAACAAACAAATATAAATATAAAGTTTCTTATATAAAGAATAATGGTATATATTATAAACGCTAGCGTTATACAATCCTGTTTACTTCTTTCGTTTTAAGGTGTGTTCGTTCATCACCTTCACGGTTTCACGTGTGCGATACGGGATCCTTTTGTTATAAAATCGAGCATGCTGAAGCGCACACATTCACAAAAACCAGTACGCTGTAATTCCATCATATCTCCAAACATAGAGGCACTTTAACTTTTCACACAGGTGATCTCTCTCTACAGCAGCACAGCGTCATCGAGTAAGGAAGACTAACTCAGTCTTTATCGGGATTACCAAACGCGTCCAGTAAATATTTGCAGGGTATTTATACCGTCGTCACCAGAAGATTAGTTCTACTCAGGCTGGGGCGCCTTTGTTTTCAACCGGAGAATCCTCCCAGAGAGTAGTAATACATATATAGTAATACGATTAGAGATGGTATCGCTTTGGGAAAAGATAAATTCACTTTGTCGACTTAAATCCTTTTAGTCACCTTCCATTTCAAAGCCCCACTAACAATAAGATTATAATGCCCATAAACAGGGAGCCAGCACGGCTACAAAAAACGGTCATGGTATTCTGCATATCAAAACAGAAAATGTGTCTGACTGGTTTAATGATGGGAATGAGCTTGTACACCTGCTTATTTTACATGTAGATCGTACACTGTTACGTAATGATAAGAGCAATTTAAAGAAGGAAGCGAAAACATGCTTGTAATTGTGAGATATAGGGGGTTGTGAGTACGCTCATCGCGTGGGTGTGTGTTTCATGATTTGTTTGCAAAAACACGCATGATGTGAGTGGTAAAGATGGGTACAAGATATGCTCGTGTGAATATAGGGATATCCGCGCATGCAAATTTCAGTACCTACGTTAATTTTAGTACCAAACAAATCTCATAAACTGGAATTGTATTATAAAAATCGGTTCCTCTCACAAACGAGCAGTGAGAACCACGGAAATCATGAGTCAGCGGCAGCTTTCAGGTGAGATTTCTTTTAAAAAAACGTAAACAACTTTTGCAGGACGCATTTCGTGTTTGCAAAGGAAAATTTGCATCAAGAAAATTAAACTGATTTGAATTACACACAGTATTTCGCAATACTATATGCTAATGAATTACTCACCTTTCGCTTATCATCTGAGGTATTCACGGAATGAGATCGGGTGCGGAAAATGTCCATCACTTTAGACACAGGGCTTTTTGTGCTCTCACTTCCAGACCGTGGCCGGTGTCCTGACGAGTTGGAAGCATTCTGGCTCTGAGATTCTGAGCTGGAGCCACCCACCCAGGAATTCTGCAATAAGGAGAAGTAAGACACAGATTTTGAACCAGACATATCAAAACGCAAAATCTGTGTGGCAAAGGGGAAAGACAGGGACTGGCGAGGAATTGAAGTTAATAAATATGTCTCTGTTTTGTGAGGTTAGGATATGTATGTCAGGCTCAAATTCTAAATGACAAATGACATGTAAAACAAATACATAACAATCTCATCAAATCCCCATAAATTAGGAGCAGAAACGTTAAACATGTGTCATGTGTGTTATTGTGCTGCAAGAAAGTATATGATGAAAGGAGAAGAACACACATAATTTGCTTTTAGATAAGCACGCCACCATGACGAGTTATACAAATATATTACAGCTGACGATGCCACTGCTTCCCTCCTGGTCAATTATTGCCTTTAATTATTATAGCTGTATTATTACCAAGTGTAGTAGTGAGGAGTTTCAATGAAACCAATTGGGAGACAGCATATAAACTGCTTAGAGATAAATGTCTCTCATGTGAACAAATCCCCAAATGGATAATAAATGGGGCTACTACTAGTAATAATAACATATGGAACAACTTACTCGACCAAAAGGCTAATTTCGAAATGAAATAGGTATGTTTTGAGAGCACAGACAGGATATAAGGATTTCTGTGGCGAAGACAGTTTTGTGTCCACTAACCTGCATCATTTTCGACATAAAATTAGGTTTTTTCAGTCTGGATGCATCAGACTTGGATCTAGGTCGAAATACATCCATAAGGCTAGTTTTCTTTTTGCCAGCGAGGTTAATGTCATCCCCGGACCGGTGACGTTCCCTCTCTTCTTTCGAAAGAAGGATGGGCTTGAGCATTTGCTGAATTCCAGGAGTTGCCCCTGTGACTGTGTGGTAATGGGTGGGGTATGAGCCCACATCGCCCGACTCCTCGTCGACATCTTCGGTCAAGATTGCTGGTAGTTCCTGCCCCCGCAAATTCTGCAATAGAAAT
>JAANSN010002817.1:0-21778 GCA_036850665.1 Dicranocentrus wangi
TACTGCTGTTTACCATGTAGAGTGAAAGTTTCCCTACTTACAATGCAAATTAGGTGGCCGAGAAGAAGGATGTAGTTGAAGGAAAGCCTTTTCAAGTAGAAATACAACGGTATGCTGTAAAAAGAGAAGATGGGAGTTGATGATGCGTTGGTTTATGCATGTATGGAGATGTACGATGTACATGTAAGAGGAAATTACTATAGAGTTTTTCGTTCTGCCGCCTCATTCCGTTACACATGAGTGCTCTAGTTGTCGGAGAAGTTATATTTTTCAAGAGGAGCTACTTAAAATGTATTTTTCTCGGGAAAGCATTTATTAAACGGGATAGATGCATTCATACTGAGTATACAAAAATAATACATTTGTAGATACTCTTTAGCGGAGCAGCAATTACCATTAGAGAGAAATCGCGCATCTTCAATGCTTCCCTTGGTTTAGTTTAGTTGCTGACGTTCATCGTCTAATGCTAGTATTTTTCAAGACGAGGGGATAGTTAAGGACGAGCATATGGGCTATTTTTGTTTGTCTGTAATAAATTAAATGTAAATGTGTGCTAGAAAGAATTTTCGATTTCGGGGGGATATTCTACGCATGCATAATATGATCGACCATAGAGTCCCTACAGCCCTTTTTTGATATCTAGAGGATTTTAAATATTTTACTCTGACCAAGAATTCCATTAGAAAGGGAACGAGGCTTGCTACACTTGATGAACTGTAGTATTTAGGTATTAACCAGAAAAGGAATCGATGTGAATGTGTATCAAACTATAAAATGTAAAAATAGGCATTTCCATATTGGATTACCATATGCAGGAGATTCTTTGTTTGGGAAATGCCAACGATCTTAATTATTTTGTGAAATTGAGGAAAAGTCTGGAGCGAATGTCTGGGTAAACTGGAAAGATATATTTACCTCATTTCTCTACCATGTCGTGGTTATGTAACGGATCCTTCTCAAACAATACATGGATTTATAGGAAATGCAATTAGTGCTGATACTGTAAGTTTTTCTTACCCTGTCCCTGAGCAGTAGGAAAGTTTATAACGGTTAAACTTGCGGAGGAGGTGAGGGTACGCTGTGGGAATTTGTATTAGCAGAAAGGAAATTGTTTTCTCAAAAGAGATTTGGGTGGAAGCCAATGAACCTGGAATTTTCTACTCTTCTCAGAACTGATTATAATTAGCGGAGGAGCAAATGAAGTACGAGTTTCCTCCAACATCCTTCCATCTTACACACGGTATAGGGAAAGCAAAAGCAAATAGTAACGAACACGGGGCGGGTTTCTGATTTTATCTTCATCAGATATTACAATAAAAGCTAATTAATCACTACTCGGGAAAAAACCCGTCTTGAGAGTCATCTTACTAATGAACATTTGACCGCTTTGAAGACTGTAAAATAGTGAAATTCATTTTCTGCTTTTGACGTGACGACATCAAAAGAAACATCGGATTTGGTTGAGAAAATAAAATACGCTCTATATATCATCTCTTCTATATAAATGCCGTGCCGTATCCTACCAAAAACATGTAGCGTGCATACTATATAAAGAATATATAATCATTGTAAAGAAAACTGCTTTTCTCAGAATGATTCTCTACCCATTGGAAAAAGTGCCTGGGGAAATATCTCGTATGCATCCCATGTTTGTATACAAGATAATACACAAATGAAACCACAAATCCCCGTTTATCACCGAAATGGTTTTGCTGACTTTGAGTTAAACGAGAAAAGTCATGTGTGCACCGCATTATTCTTTCGAGCAACGAAAGTTTTTTATTGGGATTCTTGCAGTATTACTTTACGCAATATGTAAAAAGAAGGGGGATTTTATACGCTTGATGGTAGATAAAGAGGAAGCGTTATTAAAAGCAAACTTCATTTTATTCTGTGATTCTTTCATGCAAACTTGCCTTTTTTCATTGAAAAAGAAACTTTCATTTGTTCTCGGAAAATGATTTCATTGTGAAGGAAGGGAAAAATAGGTAGTTATTTTCGTTCCAAAAAATCTTTGGAGAGGAGGAGAAAAATGCAAAACTTGTTACATATAGTGGGCCTCCGGACATTGTAAATAAATGTTAATGATGAAAGTTTTCCTTTTCACTTTCTCTTTCTCCGTGCTACAATATCCATTCTTTGGTCCGGTCCGGGTTTGTAAGGACATCAAAGCAAATCCAACCCTTGAAGTAATCTCAATGATCCTCGATGTCTTGCTGAGGTAAATGCTTGTCGCAAATATTAGTTTCGAGGTTGAGACACACACTGCAAAATAAACCAAGGCTAACAAAATACATACCTAGTCAAGTTTATTATTATTATTACCATTCCCCATTACATATCCTTTTGTCTGATTACCTTATATCCGATCGCCAATTATATGGTGTGTAAAAAAGCGAGTTCAAAAGAGGAAATCACAAAGCAGCACTGTGTTGGTATCTGCTTACTATTATTATGCAAAAAAGGGAAATTGCCAAAGTGAAAGAGATGGAAAAGTCAGGCTAATATAATGAGATAGAGTTGGAAAAAACCTTGAGACTTTTCTCAAAGAATGTTCCTAATAATGCTGGCAAAACTTTAGGAGAAAAGTAAATAAGTGAATAAGTCTGGCAGGAAAAAATGTCGTTTGGAACTAGAAAAACTGATGAGGAAGCGAGAAGTAATAAATAAGGCTGGATATATTTACATCCGTCTGCTTGTCTTATATCCTTTTGCAGCAGCATCAGAACGTTTGGGGACGAACGAACGAAACTGTATCTGCGGATACACTGTCTGCATTAAAAAAGTGATTCCGAATAATTGAGATTTGCGACATTGCAAGTTATAATGGTGTTACGCAATTCCCTTTGAAATGCGACTGTCTGACCAAAAAAACCATTCGGGACTAGTAATGTGTAACCCTTTTGTAAAGTTAGGAAAGTTTTGAGTTTTTTATCGGTCTAGCTCGCATTTAATAACGCTATTATCACAACTACACTCACGCCAGAGAGGCCTGATATTACATATCTAAGGTATTGCAAGAAGTGCACAAGATGATGATGGTGCATAATAATGTACTGTATAAACTTTGAAAATAGGCTAATCTGCATGAACACCGTGATTTGTGGAAAAGTACAAATATATCTAAGGCGTTCTGCGGTAAAGTGCATTTAGTCATGGTACGCGGCGGTTGTCACGATTTCTCAATTTCCTCACAATTTGAAAAGTTAACTTGACAGAAGGCACGGCTGAGTGAAACTGAATGTGGGAAGCTTCCTTTAGCTTTCTCTATTTGAGTTCTTTCAGATGTGCTAAAAATGACGGGAGTCGGGAAACGTCCTCACTTTCGTTTCTCTTCACATTTTATTTCCATCTAGTTTTGCTACAATTCCAGGATTAGAAGGCGGCTGGTGGAAGCAGTCTCTTGAGAAGGTAAATGAAAAACTTTAATGTTGACTTTGGCCAAGTTTGTCCTCAAAAAAGAGATCACGTAACACTAGGATTTTCTAGGGTGTAAATAAGTATTTCTTCAGAGAAAATATTTAAAATAGCTGAAATTACCTTTCATGAGCAAACCGCGTTCGTATACTCGGAAATGTATAGCCCACAAGTAGTGGTATACTTTCATTCATAAAAATTCGCCAAATGGACAATCTCCATGAATTAGGAATCGTCATATATGCGTATACTGGTGGTCGTCAGTTAGCAGCAGTATAATGGTCTGAACGCGTACGCTTAGCTATTTTATAAGGTTCGGATTCAAAACGATTCGAGTAATATTGTTTTTAGGCCATACGGATATTGTTGACTAGCCGAAATTTACCGGATGACTTAGTTTACTTTTCGGATATAGTCTTCATAGAGTATTCAAAAGGTCCATTTGATTATTTACTTTGCTGGTCAATTTAATCCTATTTCTAAACAGCTTCCAAACGCGACTTGAATTGTCCGTCCTTCCCCCTAGATGATAATGTAAATACTTGAGGATACCGCTAGTAAAGTAATGCATTCGGGGAAATTGAAAGTAACCAGCAAACTGTGAATCTCAGAGAGAAACTAACACCACTACAACTAAAGTATTGTGAGACAATCAAGTTGAAAGGGCACTTTTTAGATCCACTTTACTTGTTTTCAGAGTTTTAAGGTTTTGTTTGGATCCAAAATCCAAACTGAAGATGAAAACATGGGCAGTTTTTTATATATATTATTTTATACATTGTTTATAAAATCATGGGACTGTGTACAGCAGGTACTTTGGCTAAGTTGATGATGATATAGGCCTCTCGAGAGGTTGACAATATTGATAAAAATTCCACTTTCATGTCCACCTTTTATTCCTGCTTTCAAAGGGGAACATTTGTTTCTCTCTTGCAAAACCGTATTCCATTTCTTACGTCCTCTGGCCTTTATGGATCACAAAAACGTGAGCCCCAGTAAAAGCACACTAGGAAAAGTTTTTTTTGCCATGATCGACAAAAGTAAGTGTTTGTGGTGATAATGGTACATACCATTGTGAGCGTAGAGTTTTTATTCTATTACCAAAGTGTTTGGTACACAGATACGAAACTGCGAAAGCGTCTATCTGGATGGATCTGTGTTGTCGCCAATCTATCATTTTTATACAACAAACAATATGGGACGATTGAAAATTGTAAAAAAAAGGGTTGACACAGCTAACTCAACTAGTACAATTTTTATTACGTAAAAGCATTACGTGATGATGACACCAGGCATATACAATTTTTAAGTTAAGACAAGTTTATTCTCGCTACATTCATCTTGCCAGCAAGGGACACTTATTGGAATTGAGAAATGCATAGAAAACCGAAACTTTCTGGGTTGGTTTCCTATTGAAAACACATTAGCCTCAAATGGGTGTCGCCCATTGTTGCGCTCACTTCCGTTCAGACACGTGACATGTATTGAAACCGTATGCGAAAAAAGGAAATTCAACACCTACTCTCCAGCAGTGGCAGCCCAGATGACCACATCCATCTCCACTAATCCTGATTCGAGCCTCATCCTTTTCCCATTAAAATACACCACAGAGACCATCCCCGCTTTTCCCCGCTTTTCTCCTCGATTTCCTTCTTTTCACCCATTAATTCCATGCACAAAGTGTATATGTACATGATTGTGTGATGCAACAAAAAAATATATAACAAAAAGTACCAGTAGCACGCATTGTGTTTCCTCTGCTCACCCTATTTTTCTCAAGCTATACGTGTTTGAGGTCCCCACGTTGTGTAGAAAACTAAGCACAAAGGCAAGATAAAGGTTGTCCGAGGACGACTAATGCATTTTTCTCTAAAAGTATTCTTTCTCATCCTTTCTTCTCTGTCAGGGAGCAGATCCATGCATTTCATGTTGGAAGGCCACTCCCGAAAAGCAACACAGTAGTGTTGTGAGTGGTGAGTGGACTGTAATAATGACTTTTTTCCCTAAGAACACTCTTGTTTTCCTTTCGTTAATGCTTCAAGCGCCGTATTGTCCATCACCAACTGGATATATGTATTCTTGTTCTTAACCTTAATCTCCCTCAAGCAAACCCTTTTTAGGGATGATGGAAAACGAGAGAAATATAATGTATATCGCATCTCTTTCACATTCTCTTAAAAACGCGGAGAATATAACAACTAGTATAAGCTGGAACATGCTCTTCAATAATATTCAGGGCAGTTGCTCTTAAGCATTTTTCACGGCAAAGAACATATTGTACTTTGGCTTTAGCTCCGTATAACTACTAAAATACATTATGCGTATATTTCTTCTGGGAGAAATTGTGGCGAAATCTGTTGCACTACTCACGTGTATAATTTTTCCCTTTTTCTCACATCCGTTTATTTCCCAAGTGACTTTCCTTCTTATTATTGGAGATTTTCCCGGCATGACGAAAAAGGCATCTCAGAAAATACGCAATGATGTAGTCGCAGTTGTGTTATGTAATCAAGATGGATGAGTGGTATGAGCGGTGTATGCGTTGCGTGGTGGGACTATGGGGAGAAAGTGTAGGAACATGTAATCATCATGCCCTTGCTGAAGCACATAGAGATAGAATGATGAAAAAGCTGTCTAAGTACTCTCCATCAGGAAAAAAAGCTGGCTGTAAGTATATATGATTCTCATTATTGTATACAATTCTGAAGAGCATCATGCTAAAATGCACACTTGAAGAATGGCAAATTGCATGTGTCCGGAATCTGCCAAAATCATGAAAATCTCCTAAATAATTTTTGCAACACCGGGTAGTAAAAAAGTTGAGAGAAGGGAGAATAAAACGTTGAAATATTTACATTGTAGGACACGACTGGAATGGATGTAAAAGGATGAAAAATCGCAGATGTTAAGCGGAGGCTGGAATACATGCCTGACTCTTTAGTTTATACCTTATACCCATAACGTGTGAAATGCTTGTGAATTATGAAGTCTAATTCGAGTCGAATGTATATATAGTTATAGTTTCATCAGGAAAGGGATAAGACAAGCGACAACCGGGAAAGTTTTCCAAGATGGAAAAAGGCAGCAGAAGGTTTACAATATGTGTTAGCTGTAAAAATACGACATATCTTGTTCCGTAAACCTCAAAATTCTTTTACTTCTGGCTGTATAAAGCTAGGCAGGAAAGATCCGGCAGTAAAAGGGAAAAGTGCAACCACAAACTATGTAGGTATGTCTATATATGTATGTACCTCGTAGTATGGATATGGATGAAGCGTATTTAAATTATGCAACACATATGATAATGACACAAACACGGAAGTCGGTGTAAAATGAGAAATGTTTTGCATCTTAGGTATAATTTCCTTTTGGCAGAGTCTGCATGCATATGTAGAGGAAAGTTTTCGTTTGGGTAGGGATTACTCCACTCTGTTTTGGTTAAGTTAAATATGGATTTTATTACGTTTATAAAAGACTGACGCTATGGGCGAAAATGATGGAATTTAAAAGAGGAAGGCTTTGTATTTCACAAAAAAGTTTACACATACATTCATTTGCATTTACACATTTGTGAACGTTTTCAGCAAAGCTGGAACTTTATTGGTGGGATATGAGATGTGGAATATATGGTCTGGAATAAAAACGTTCGTTCTATACAATTATACTGAGTAGTGTAGGAAGGAAGCGTCCGGATTTATGTAATCAGGAAGCGAGTTTTGCAAGTCAAAATATGGACGGGGTGACACGTAACATTTGAAATTCTCTCTGAAGATTTTTAGCATCATTTGAGTATGCTTTATTTGAAGCACATTATTATGGCAAATTATTTTTTGCGTATAAATACTTCCTGCTTTCTACAGCTTCCTTCAAAACAAGTTAGGGATAAAATCAGCGAAATTCTATTTATTGTTCAAAGTGAGTTTGTACAGGGCAAAATCTTTTAACGTCGAGAAGTAACAAATAACCATTCACAATTTCTGCTTGTTTACATTTACCTGCTATGACGCTTTCATCCCTATATGAACACCTGTTATATGTGCGTAAATATGTGCACGATATTCTCTGCCATATTACTGCATCTCTTCTCAATAGTAAAGGTATACAATCGCTTGTGCTGGGGAACACCACGGCATGAAGCTACAATTACAGTTCCCATTTTTCCATAAATACTACTTTTCTACAGAATACTTCGCCAGCTGTTGATCAACTGAAACGTAGCGAATTTCGAAATAGAATTTAAGAAACGGAAATGAACACTAGCTGCGCGTCACTTGCCATGTAAGAATGTGATTTACTCCGTCATTTCTTGCTTTGTAGAATTCGAAGGTCGAAATTCAATCAGGATAAGAATATTTATGCGGATCCATGAGATACAGCTTTCTCTCTAGGTGTCCGTAAAGGGGCAACTTTTCTTCTTCTGTAGATGCGTCAACTGAGCTTTGTCCAGAGAGTCAGTCGTTTCCCTCATACTTCCATGGGATATTACAAATAGGCTTCCGCACCAAACGAACAAGAGCTTTCTCAATAAATCCTTTAATACCGTTTCCTCCTTGCCTTACTTCTAATTTTTCTCGCTGTCCTGTCCTCTTTCACATTTTTTTCCTTTCTTTCTCTAAATGTACAATTGATATACCTCATATCCGGCGTGGAAGGAGGCGCATTATAAGGATAATAAAAAGTGGTATTATTGAACATGTGTATCTTGTGTATCTCTATTTCAGTGGTGCCTACATATTGGAAAACTTTTTCATTTTATTTCCTCTCTTGCCTCTTACCACTGTATTCTTTATGTATTTCTAATATGGAGGGCAGGGTTGTAAAAAACGGGATGCTCCTTTGAAACAATCTTTGTTGTTAGATCACTGAATACTCAACAATTTTCATACGGACAAACGTGATCTCGCGGTGTTATGGGGAAAGTTGGGTGATTTTCTTGTTTTCTTGTTTTCTAAAACGACACCCTATACCCTTATACAATGAATGGCGTTCGGCTCCAAGGCTTGCACTTTGACTAAAAGTATTCAGCTACGTATTGTATTATACAATATTGAACGAATTCATTTCATATTTACTTTTCAGAATGATAGCATTTCATATGCTGACAAGGATGAATAGGACGGAATGTTGATTATCAATAGGGATCGCTTTACCCTCGCTTTTTTCCTTTTATACCAAACTTTCATGCATGTTTTTGTTTTGCAATTATAATGACTCTGGTGTTTGGCTTTTCACATGTAAATCATATTTTTTGTGTTGCCCTTTACTTTTATACAGATCGCTGCAAGTAATAGTAAAGCAGTAAATATATATGCAAGTGATGCGTTCCCGTCATAGAGCTTCACTAAATGAGCTTATGGTGTTTATATGGTAGTGTAAACCGGAGGTGGGATGTTACTGGAAAAAGTTGTTTATCCCATGCAGCGCAATAATACTTACATCACATGAATAGTATAACTTGAACATGTCTATTTTTTATGTTTATCAATTCTCCCGAAATTCGAATGGATCGATTTTGTGAGTAAAAAAAGAATCATGAAAAACAAGGGAAAACGGTAGCGGAGGGATGGTACATTCGTAAAATTCACGTATTTGGCCTTCAGTCAGTGGACTGAATTCGCGTAGAATAACCCATTTTGAAGACATTTTATGATTTTTCCTTTCATTTTCGCAATAAAAATATCCCACGCAACACTTGCTTTGAAAATGAGGCTAACCATTCCAATGGCTTAGTGTGGATGTTTGAATGCGTGCTACGTTTCGTCTATGCGTTCCCCGAGGCAAATTTCCAAACCATAATTGTATTTACATTGTCTTCCTTGAAATCCCGGAAACAAGCTAATCTTTTCACCGAACATAAATTTCTAAGAAAAAAATATTGTCGCAATCCCCTTTGCGCAATTTTTGCAAAAGCCAAGTTAAGTTGAAAATTTTTGGTGGGCGATTCGTAAACATAAGAAATCGGCGGGGGATCAAGGCTATTCCTAGTATGCGACAGGGATGCCACAACCAGAGTAATCCCGAATAAATTCAGTCTTTCGAATTAGTTGGTAGTTCTTTTTTTAAAAAGAAGATTCGACTGTCTGAACAATTTTGAAATGACTGTCTGGCTCGCTGGGAGACTGGAATTGAGGCTCCTGGGCGCACAGCATGCTACTTGTTCACAAAGGAAGGAGAAGCTCAGGTCGCGTATTATTTATTCTTTTCGAAGAAATTCCCATACACTGAATAAGGATCAATGACATTTAGCTAGAGCTGAAAATATGTCGAACATGGGCAGATTTTTAGTATGGATTTCGAAATCAAAGCGTTGGTGACTATTTTCAGTATATTCAGGCATGTCTCCTAATATACCGTAAGCATTCCAGAGAATTTCATTTCCAACTTTCACTTTGAACGACATCGACATCAGTGTATCCCTAGGCTAGGGTCGAAGTTTCTACCTTTCAATTTATGATAAAATGAGCCGATATTTCATTTTTATTATTTGATGGATTTCCAGTGAGCTGTGTTGGTCACTCGGAGCAATCACTTAAGGTAAATGGTAACAGAAAATAAGGTTAGAGCTTTCCCACGAACTTGTGTCAAATATGTTCAGGCATGCCTAAACAGGTACAATAGGTACGGATTTGAAAAGAGAGTGACCAAATAACCACCTTTGTGACTAAACCTAGCTAAAGCTAAAAGTGAAGACTTTTTCCCCACATTGTACTACTAACCAAAGTCAACAACATGGCCATCCTTCCTCTTGAATTTAAATCAATAACACAATTTATCTCTACGCTTCCATCCGCCAAAGTCAGCCAGTAAGTAAGTGTCACCTTCTCGCTCATACATGACGTCAATAAACTGGTGGGACGACACACGACACTACTACCAAACATAGTTAAACAAAAACAATGAAGGTGGACGCACAACACGAGAATCCTGCCGTATGACTTGGCACGAACAGAAAAAACAGAATTCTTACGTCGTTACGTGCATTATATCCCTGTGAACAGTAGAAAAAATAGTTTATTGACGGTGCGTGTTTGAGTGGATCATTGGAGACAAATAAATTGCATTTGTCTTTGTCGCCCGATTCCTTAAAATCTTGATTTATTCTGGGAGCTACTACTACAGGCAAACCATACGGTATCTTGTTCCGTTTATTTACGTTCCATACACGAGTTTTCGTAATTTCATGTGCATGACTAACTCCTCCACTTGGAATTGGTATACAGCAGAAAAAAGGAGAGAAGTTAACCCATTGGAACTGAAACGAGTCTGGAGTAGCAAACCTTATAAACCTATAGTGTCATGTTTCTCCTGTTTCCTCTCTCTCTCTCTTCGTTTACTCTGCATCCAGTTTCATCATTTTGCTATCAAGTTTTTTTCTCCGTACGTGTGATACACAAACTAAATTGATTCTCCACTCGAGTTACATCGAGAATATGTTTTTAGTTCAAAACGTGAGCCGTGGGCCTTATCTCCAAAATAGAATCGACGCAGGGAGACGGAGAGGTGAAGCCTGTAGAAAGTGTAAGAGAAGAGGATGACGATATGTACTTGTTCAAAAGTTGGTTTGGTAGGTGTATATATGGAATCAGTAAATTGAGTATTGTATATTGATGGATTTTGCATCCTTCACGTATCATCTTCGATGGAAACATTTTTTCTGAATGAAAAGTACCCATCTGTGCTTTCCGTTTCCGTTTTTGTAATGAAATGATGGTGATAGGTACGTGGGGAGTGCTGAATTATCTAAAATTGAAATAGGGAATAACTCGGTGGATCAACTCTTGAGGCTTGGGTATTTCCTGTTTCAAGTGATTTCTGGGGTTTGCGTTTGATGTGACGATATATTTTTAAACCTCGCGAATTTGTCAACACAAATCCACATGAACACAAACAGTAACTCTCAGGTGTATACCATGGGTATATACGAGCTTGTCCTGAAATATGACACCACTTTCGGGCATCCACTCAAAACCATATCAGCCGTAACAAGGGAGTAGGCACATTCTCTATCTGCATGGAGGATGTTGATGGAGGATATAGCACAGCACAGCTCCAGAGTACACACCTTTTTATCACAACCAAAATGTATTAGATTTCATCATCTATAAATCATTTCCAGGCAGTGTTTGCAGCCACTAGAATATGCCTACCGCTTTCCGCAAAACTGTTTCCGCCTGAGGTTGAAAAACCTCGGTGTTTCGATGTTATGTACACATCGTCTCGTATGATTCATTACGGCAGTTTTTTACCACCCGTCTCATGTGTACTTGTACTTGGAAAAGCTCAAGTATTTCATTTCTATTTGTTGTTCTCCTATTTATATAAGCATATGCACACTGCAACTATGTTGTAACTCTCATAAAGTTGGGCTTTTTTGACTGGGATGGCTGTGATAATAACCGGTTGTGTTTAAAGCGGAAAGGAAGCAATTGGGGAGATAGGAAGATGAAAAGGAAGCCATATACTCTGGGTTGTCTCTATAATTTTCCCTCGTCCAGACTGCATTTTGCAGGAAGTTTTGTGTGAAGTGTATTTTGTTATTGTGGATAGCATCTTCTTATTTCAATACGCGTATCACTCCAGTGGTGGTGCACTAACTGTGCTAATATCAAGCGGAGAAAAGTCTCTAGGGATTCATAAAAAGCCCCTTATCTTGCAAGAACAATTTGCCAAACATGATGCATCTCTAGGAGCCCCTTAAAATGTGCTGAAGAATAAGAAAAGTTCTCACCCTACGTCTGTATTGGTAGAGTGTCTGCGATATCGATTCGTCTTATAAAACTGCATATATGTGTTTAAAGCTTATTATTATTAAAACTGGGTGTGTATAGTTTTGTCAAGTTTCCATTTTTCACGTGCAATAACTCGACATATGGACTCTTTGACACATGCCACTACTGGGAAGATATTTTGACAGAAAGCTAATTAGGAAAAGCGATACAACGTTCATTTATTTTAGAATCAAAGAAATTCCATGCAAGATAGTTCAAAGTTGATGTAAACGTAAGAAGTGTTTCCGGATTATTGATGAAAGTATATAAATACTATGCAAGCGAAGTGATGTTATTAAGTATTACAAAGTTTTACAAAGTTTATTGCCAATATTATGTATTATAAAGTTAGTTTTCCCTCAGGTCTTGTTACGCGGATTTATATTTTAAGGAGGGCAATGGCCTTCCATGGAAGGTAGTTGGGTCCAGGGTAATTGGAAATGTCGGGGTTATACAAGTCAGCTCATTTAATGTAAGCGGGGTTCATAATCACATCTGTAGTGATAATTCTGACACATAATTAGCACACGTCTTGTATTGTGCTCCCTCTCGCCCCAATAATCCGGCTGGTTCTGATCTTCTGATTTCTAAAATCAATTTTAAGTGATTTTGCTGCGTTTTATTTGAAAAAAACAACAACTGTAGCTGCATTTATGGCTTTTAATGCGCTTGAATATCGGGAATTCCAGGTTGAAATATATTCTTTCCGTATGAGCATTAAATCACAATAAACTTTATCTGTAGATATGTATTATATCCAAATATCCATATAGTATTCCCATCACTGCCACTCAGTTGTGGGCACTGCATCATCATCATTTATCTGTTATGATATGAAATGACGCACACAAAATTCGGGATAGAATAGGACTATAGGACCCCACATCCCACCATCCAGTTCTCATGAAATTTCCATCGAGGGAGTAATCTCAATGATCACTACTTCAGGAATATGTATGTGTTTGTGTTATGGGAAGCCACATTTCCTACGCGAAATGCATATTTTACCACAAATGTGTTTGAGAAATGGAATCTCGTTGATGTTCATTGGGGGCTTGTGAGAAGCTGACTGACTGATGACTCTGATGATAATTATGATTACTTTAGTACTTTACCAGAAACTCGTAATACGGATTGCATTTACGGTTTCACAGGCGTCATTTAAAAGAAAATGAATCAGCTCCAGTTTTATATATAATGTATTCTTTTCGAGTTCCTTGCATGAATTCATGTGATATTAATCATCGTACTGGAAATAATTTATTACGATTCGTTCGGTAGGCAGCATGGACATTTGCAGCCCGTACTAGCTACAAACATCCGAGCGTTCCCCACAACGTTGTGCCCGAAGGACCGCACACAAAACGGGTAATTTAAATTGAGTATGGGAAGTTGAAATTAATATGCGGAATGCAGCTCCAATTGCACACTAAGGTTTCTAACACATTCTAGCCTTTTTACTGATATTTTTGCCGGATGTTTTGCAGAATTGTTTGTTTCACTGGCTCAGAAACATGGTCTTGACTTTTATTGCAAGTTCGTTGTATTGTATCTATATTGTATTGTATATATATAGTAGTTTGCAATTTTCATCAGATCTTTGCAGAAGCAGCCAACAGGAAATTGAATATTTTGTTAGGTGATTTCGTTGCTGCATTTAAGTAAACAGCATGCAGTCGGCAGTATTGTCAGTAGCAGATGGATACGAGCTAGGTAATACACACTTTTTAAATTAAGTTGCACAACTGGAATTTCAAGGATGCAATACCTGTACCGGGAGGAAATGTGATTCGTGAATAGAATTCGGAAATGCATTAGTGCAAAAAAAACATAAGTGCGACGTACGAATGAAATTTTGATTTGAGACAAAAAAGGTACTTTAAATTTGATTTTCGAGAAAGTTCCAACACTTACCTGGCACTATGAAAGTGCCTTGCGATTTCTTTACATTAAAATTACAATCACGTTGCAAATTGTAAAACTTAAATTTCTAGTACTATTTCCCACGTTTTGCTGTCCAAATGACAAAATTACTAATTGGGAAAATGAAATAAAGTGGAAATCTCAAGGCCAAGCACCACTGGAAGCAGTATCACTTTCACAAAAGACTACTTCATTTTCTGTTTAATTACAGCTCCAAGTTAAACGCCTCACGCTTAAAATCTAGATTACCTAATTGTAATTACAGGGCTACCTGAGATTTCCGTTTTGTCGCTAGTATATACAATATTATTTTCTTTCGTTCTGCGTATATGTGGAACCAGCTTTGGAGAAAGTAGTGCATAAATAACTTCTTCTTTTTTTAAATGTGCGTCATTATTTCCATTCCTTTTTCTATAATGACTTTGAGTTCGAATGGGAATTCGAAGTGTAACTTTTTTCTTCCTTTCTGCCTCACTTTCCCTTCATTTCTTTTTACCGTATGGAGTGGAAGAAAAAACTGCGAGCCGGCTTCCAATTTTCTTTCTCATTTTTTCACTTTCTAGTATGAATCCCCCATGTGAATAAATTCATACACAGATAAAAGCCATCAGACGAAAAAGGAGGAAAAGGCACCACTTTCCTCGTTAATGGAAGCGGTGGTGCTGGTTTAATATGGTTGGTTGGAATGCTACACGTTACGTTATGCAATGTACACGTAGAAAACGAGAATACCATTCGGTGGTAAACCTTTCCGCAGTTTATGTCTACAAGAGAATATAGAAAATTGCTGGAAAACCCATTAATTGTCTTGTCCTCTATATCGGGGACTCCTTAAAACGATGAACCAAAGAGACCATACTACTCTTTCCATCCGAGGTCCCTACTCCCGTAATAATAGGAAACAAGACTAGCTAGCGCGAACTCATTATCAAGTATTCCTAAGTTTCCATATTCCAAACCCAGTCTCATTTCCATTTCCAAGTTTCAGAATAGTATAATAGAAGAGGTCTCAAAAATTGTTCAGGTACGCAGTCAGAGTCCTTTCGTTTTACAAAGTGTGGGAAAGAAGTATAAAAAAATAGGATTTTGCAAAAAAAGAAGCAATTGTGTAAACTCATAAATGTGGTATGAAATGTCAAGAAGGAAGAATGCCACTGTTCTGTTCTGTTATCATCAATATTTCATCAATCATGTAAGTCGTCCCTCTGCCTGTCGACAAGTATTGAGTGATTGGGATTGCACAAGAGCTTTAGGGAAATTGATCCAGGATTGAGGAGAATGCGATGGTAAGTCACATGGCCAATTAGCCATCTAAATCTATTAGATTGGGTTGAGAGTAACAAGCAGAATATACTTGGTAAAGGAGAAAGTGTGAAGTGAATCGTGTTTATTAGCTCGCTGAAAAGAACGGCGAGCTTATGATCTTGTCATGTCTGTCTGTCCGTCTGTCCGTCCGTCCGTCCGTCATGTTAGGTCGAATAGTCATGGTTGGTGGGTGTTAGGTTGTAAAGTATGTTTGGTTTGGTATGGTATGTAAGGCCATAAGTTTGTTTCGAAAGGATTGGGCAGCGAGCTAAGTTATTCCGCTTGGTGGACTTGTTCAACTTTAACGGAGCATAACTTCTGAGAAAACAGGCTGTCTTGTCTTGGGTCGTGTGGTAAATATGCACAAGAAGATATTCACATTCACACTTTGAGACTTGAACTCTGCTTCGGTCCAATATTATATTAGGGTACGTGAAAACGTGCCACTCCATTGTGGCACTGGTAATAGGAGAGGAGGCGAAGAAGGAAGCTCATTTGTAGTCGGTTCTACCGAACCCCAAGAACCCCAGTCTTTTAGAGGATATACTCGCGTGATTATGGCGTCTCCCTGTTATGAATTAGATTTAAGGTTTTGGCACAAAAACCTAAGAAATGTCACCCTTATAGATTCGTTTTCACAGATTCATTTTCATCTGGTAGAGCCTGTACCTTATATTTGTAGTAAGAACTCGCTGTGCAAGATATACCACTACGCCCTGATATAAAGTAAAAATGGTTTCTGGGTGGCATGGCATGGGTGAGTATTATCGGCATTAAATGTCGACCTGACACCCAACTTGGTGTTGACTAGAACCTAGAGGAAAGATATTGGCAGAAGGGAAAGATCGGGAAAGGGTGACAGCGATGATTTCACATCCTGACCACGTTCCACGACTTCAGCTTCATTCATTCCCAACCCAAATTCTCTCTTGGCTTCATCCCCAGAGATTTTTTTCTTGGGGGTTTCACCCAGGAAAAGTGAAAGAGCCAAAGTCAAGAGTTTTGCCGAGAATAGATAAAGAGATATGTACGGAGGGTAATTTATAATTGAGTTTTGTTAAAGAAAATACGGATATCTACTAGAATTCAGGGGGTAGTGGCAGCGCTTTGAAAGATGCTTGGCACAAGTTCCATCTTCGTATCAGGATGTGGGCATTTTATCCCAGTGGCACTGGCTGATTGGGATTATTAAGATGGTTTATGAAGGTCTTCTGCGAACCAAAGGGGAGTGGTAACTCATTAAATTTTCAACGCTAGTTGGATGCTGCTGACACATGCTTAGGTATGCTGACAATTTTCTCCTCGGAAAAATGCTGAAAATTTTGCGAACAGGATGTAAAAGTGGTCATGTATGAGGCATACTGCCTAAATATATATTATATAGTTTACCAAAAGGCCTCCAGTTCCTCCCAACCTTTAGCCTTGAATATTTGTACAATATGCAATATGGAACCGATCTCGAGCAGCGACTATAGGCAGCTCGGGACACCACATTTCTCTGTACGTGGGGTGGAGAGTGTGACCAAAAAAATCAAGTATGAGCAAGTGTATGTAAGCCCTGAGGAGTCGTGACAAGAAATTTGAAAAGTTGAAGGAAAATGGAATGGAATGAGGATGATGATGATGATGCCATAAGATATATCATGTCTGTTCAGGCTTTCTCATCCTTCTCAAAGCTCTTTTACTTGTTATTTTAGCATAAGCATATTATGAATATTATTTGGTTTTTGGGTATACCGAAAAATGTGCATAAAGGTAGCTGGTATATTATAAAATTCAAAAAGCTTGTTGTACGTGGATATATGAAGTGTTCACTTTGCAAGCACAAAAGTATCAAGTGTCGCTTAAAGGTCTTTCAAAATTCGCTCGTGAATCTTTCTCGCCTGCTACCCTCTTTCCCAGGGCTTATTACATATGATAACATCGTGTAAAGGAATGGAATCACTCTGGGTGAATAGGATTTTCAAAAGAGAAAAAGCGCAAGAGATGTGTGTGTGCTTCACCGTTTTCTCTGGATATATTATCATATGTTGCTTTCACCCTGATCTACTGAACGTGCCGCCGATGCTACAACGCCATACGTACTACTACTCCACTTTTCTTTCCTTTTGCTCTCAACTTGATGATGATGCGGTGATGGTGGCGGCTGGTCGAGGTGTGGCGGCGGATGTTGGTCCTAGTGGTTATTACGTGATCTTCCATGGAAAATAAGTGAAGAGTCTGTACACTTTCGGGAGGCAGGGAATATTATATGGCTAACTGGAATAAAATGTGGGATGGCAAGATGGAGGTGGTGTTGGTGGTCTGGGAGCATCATGAAAGTTTGTGCACGCTGCTCTCTGTACAAAAAAGGGTTGAAAGGTAAAGAAAGGATTGTGGGCTATATACACGGCGAAAGAAGACTGTCATGATATGTAATTTGGGATTCATCATCATGGACCAGTGAAGTCATCTGTTTTTATTTATGCATGCTGTCGGCCACGAGATGTGTATAGACACGCAATGACGCAATCATATTTCACTACAAGCACCACCATACATTTCTGTGATACGAAAAAATGGAAATTTATTGAGGTCAAGTTGACATTAGAAGTGTATGCGTTGCCGTTGCGTACGTATGGAAAATTTTATTTTTGGTTTGAAGCTGCAAAACCAAAGAAGCAAGCGGTTGGAGGGGGAAAGCAAAATACTATAGAAAGCGCTGAACAGTGTATCTTTTGCTGCTGGACTGGCCATCAAGTTTACAACCCACTACACTTGAAAGATTTCCATTCATTTTATAGCCATTTCCGGTGGCACCCCCATTAAGTTATCATGTCAAAAGTAGAGATGCGATCACCGTTTCAATTTAAATAAGATTCTAAGTTGTCATGTGCCATCGGCAAGAATGGAGTGTGAGCGGACAACGTAATCCATAAGCAAATTGAGTGAGGTAGTGATGTCATAGCCGTATGCAACGTGCAGTTTTTTAAGATCAAGCTGTGCCACTGTGCCCTTCTTATTCTCTCAGCTTCTTTCCATTTTCCAGATATATCTCCATTAATCCTTGACAATGAAATGTCTTCCTGCCTCCAAAATTTTTATTGTAAGGGAGCTACTTTGTGCAACTTGCTTTCACAAAACCCTCCAGAAAAATCAGTGGGAATGTGTAGGAAAGCGGGATTCGTAGAATCCTAAGATGCGAAGTGTACTACTATGTAAGAAAAAAGTAGTAAATCAGGCATGTGCCACAACCCTCCTGCTTACAACATCCATTATCCTTGTCTAACAATCCTATTTTTTTACTCTGCTGCACACTACTGCCATGTATATAAGGTGAAAGCTTTTTGGGTACGTATTACGTATCCGTGAGAATTACAATTTTTCTTGATATCACCTACTTACACTTTTCCCGCATTTTACCATATCAAATTCGAAATAAATGAGATTGCCTGGTTGATTCTTCATTGAAGAGTTTCACATGAATCCGTTGGTGGCAGTTTTAGGGAATACCACATTGGATCCGGGTATATCCCCGCTATATATATCCCAATTTCAAGTTGTAGGTTCTCGGCTGGGTCTATAGACTTTGACGTAAAGTGACAACATATATGTGTTTGGTAAGCTACATGGTATAGCAGGAGGAGGAGAGGATAAGACCTCCCCGGTAGTGATTGTTGTCACGCTTAAATGAACGGGAAGAATTGAAGCCTATGTCTGACGTGTTTCTGGGGGAAGTGATGAAAACCAAGGATTTCCCAAGAGACTTCTATTTTGTTCCTAACATCTTCTCCAGTTGAATACACCTTTGGCTTTTTTGGAAACCATTTTGATACCATGCTGTTGTTAACGTTGTATGAATAGTTTTTAAGTTAAGGGCTTATTCATCAAGATTCTTTTTTCTTCCTTTTAAATCTCGAAAGATACACGGATGTGTGTTCTGATCGTTATACGACGACATTACCTTGAACAGACAATGTAAACCATATTTCAGCTCGAACCCAAAGGTAAAAAAGTTTTCGGTGACTTTTGCGTAAAACTCATAAAAAATGTATAGGATGTTTTGTAACATCGTAAAGTTTGCGTTTATAAAAATTATTTTGAACTGACAAAAACTTCCAGCTTAAAACGAGCTAACTTATTCATAATTTGTACAAAACTTGCAAAAAGGTGTTTATTGAAGATAACCTGATTCAAGGGTATTTTGCTGCTAAAACGACGCTAAAACCAACTAATGAATTTGGAAGGGGCACCTTAAAAAAGTTTAAATAAGCAACTTGTTACAATCCAGGCAGTGTGGAAAGTCGTGTTCTGATCAAAGCATGAACAAATTTGGAAGTGGAGGAACTCGAGATGAAAGGAGTTTGGAGTGAAAAGTATAGTAAACAAAGGAACCAACCACACACCATTCACTAAAGCGTTTCCCTATTTCAGGGAAATCTTGAATTTCGATCTTTTTATATTCGTATTTTAGTACATCCATCAGTTTTTCCTAGCAGAAAACCACTTTTGCGCTTGTTTTCCATTATGAAACCATTTTCGACTACCGCATAACAAAAGTTTGCATGAGATCAAAAATACACCGCAATGTTGCAAAAAAAGTTTTCTTAATTCCTATACACAGTCTTAGATCAAGATAGAAACACACTTTATAGTTTTCCTTTACACTTTCAGTGAGCATGTGTAAAAGTGTGGAAGTGAAGGTTGATGAAAATCCCTGCATTGAAAACAAAGCAAAATAGCAACTCGGAGACTTTAATTGGATGAATTATTTCCTGCCTGAATAATCATGCACTATTAAGATATTAAAAAGTATACAGCCGTTGTTTGTGTATCCTGAGAAATCCTAGTTTGCAAAATCTTCCGACCTAGCCCTACATTATAAAAATAATAATGCATAAGGATTTATCAAGAAAGTAAACACTTTTAGCGTGTTTAAATAAATAATCGTGACATTTCCCACAAGAATTTTAGTTGATTGCGAATGAACATCCGACTTTCCATTTTAGGAGAGGAAATGACGAAATTTTGAAATGTATACGTACTTGCTCTTCCACAAAGTAGTTTGCATTAATCACCCCTGTATGTTTTTTGGCCCTGGGCGACTAATGGAAAACTAGGCTGGCGGAAATAAACTATATACCTCACGAATTACAAAGAAATGAAAGTTGATATGAAATCTTCTTAATACACAGTTAATCAATATCATTCGTCTTTTCCTTTTATGACTGTCCCAGTTTGTGATTTGTTCTTGGTTGTTCATTCCTGCTGATTAAAATTAAAAATCTTCGCGTACTCCATTATCTTAATTAAGCATTACTTAATTGGGATTTTGTAGCCTGGAAAAAATCAGTTTTCTCTTTCGCACAGAATTGTGCCCATAATTATTTTTTATATGGTATCGTCAATCTTTTCAAGTTACTCCTCCCTCATGCATACCAGTTTTCATTATAAAGATACGCTTGAAGAGAACTTTATCATTAAAAAATATAGTAATACCATTGAAAAAAGCAACTTCAAGGATAGGAAATAAGTGGATCCTTGTATCTAAAATCGTTTCATTTTTTTCATTTTTATTACGCCTCACTAGAACATGCTCGGGGATCAAGTGAGGAATAAAATTGTGTGGAATGGTGCATGCATTTCAAGTCTGGAAAAATAAGTCCAAAAGTTGATCTAGAAAACGTATATAATTTTCTACATGACAATAAAACCACGTAGGTTAGAGTATTCCTGGAATCTATTTTTTCGGATATGGTCCCATTTTGTATTCACATTTTATAAACATTATTCATCGTTACCGGGAAAAGGAACAGAAAATCTTGAAAGCGGTTTATAACCAAAAAAATCTATTTTGTTAGAGATTTTTATTTACTCTCTTGTAGAGCAAGAAGAATGAGATACTTTGGATGCGAGATGCGACGCATTGTTGCATTTTGCCTAAGATATTTCCCATGTATCTTTCATCATTTTGTAATTGCTGATCTTCCAAGGGTAAAAGGTTTTTCTTCTCTGATGTTTTTATTATTTACGGTAGCGCATCTGTATTTTAGTACGGAATTAATGGATTGTAAGAAGATACCCGGAAAAAACTTGTGTATTGAAACTTGTACTCTATTTTTTACCAAAAGAAAATCTTACCCTTAAAGAACTTTTTAGTTCTAAATGCTCACAACCAGATAAAGTTTTTTTTGATACAATAAAACACGCCCATTTCCTTCCAGACTAAATTACAAAGGAATACATTTGATATGTTTACTTCTCTTGAACGTGACGTGAGTGTATGTATGTGCATAAGGATTATTAGTACGTATACGCGATGCCCTTCATCACGGGTTAGTTCCTTAGCCGACTGATAAAAAACTTGTTTTTTATTGTTTGACCCA
>JAANSN010002818.1:0-21748 GCA_036850665.1 Dicranocentrus wangi
TTCAATAAAGTACTATTTGAAAGTTAGTAAAATCAAAAAGGAGTTTACTATATATTTAGGGCTTTATTCGAAACCGGCTAAAAGTGCCATTCATTAGTTATTTGCTATCGAAGATAGCTGGTCCTTCAAGGAAAGAGTGAATAAGTTCCGTCAAAAGGTTTATTACAATTTCACTCGGATAATTAGTTCAACTGCGATAGTTGGTTGCTGATTTGATTGCTGCTTGGAGCACATTCGAGGAGTTCAATCCGCTTTGTCCAACGATGAGAAAGGATAAGACAGTGACATATTATCAAAGATATGTTACATCCACTTCATTGCATTTCGGAATTGATGAGCTTTCTGCTCTCAGCACACATTATAGAAAGGAGCACTTACACATCCGTATTTTCAAATTGCGTATGAGATTTTGACGTTGCAGTGGCATCAAGCCGTGCCCATTTAAGTGCAAACTGAATTGCAAACAATAACAATTTCAGGTAATGAATAATGCAGTAAGACTTGTGAGCTGCTGAAACCGTGCTCCCCTCTCATCCCTTTTGTAATGATACATTTTGAGGGCTAGTGCTGTAAACGGGGAAAATTCTGTTTAAAAAAGTTGATGAACAGGTGGTAGCAGGCAGAAGGTGTAGCATTGCAACGAAAAAAACCCACCAAGACATGCTGTTTGACTAGAAAAATCTACCACTCAAATCTACATTTCCAACTAGATTGAATTCCCTAGTCAAGCAAGACTCCGTTTTATCAGAGACGCAGTGGAAAAGCAGCAGAGTCAGCAAGACAGAAGATCGTAGTCATCATTATGTTCCTCGTTTTTATATCGGTCGATATTCATATTTATATTGATCCCCGGGTATACCCTCGATGCTGTAGGGCCTATAAAAGTTGACTATCAACTGTGGGCTAATTCCCTTCAATTTACTCAAGAAATCGTCATTATTTACTATCAAAAGCAGAGGATGAGAAGGGGAGCATGAGAGAACGGGTTGATCCAGTCATTCACACTTGAAGTATTTATCCCAGTTGAAGACTTCAAGCAGTGCAGTGCAGTGTGATTATATATGAGCATGTTACACATTTACCTCTACATCTCGCCCAGCTAAAATATACCGTTACCATTTTCTCAATTTACAACATCCTTGAAACATCATGCGGGAAATCTTGGCGTTGTCTTTCGGAAAAGACATGAAAAAATCAATAATACTTTGAAAAAATGGCTTTTTAACCGTTTCTAATTAGCCGACCTGTTATTGCCACACATTGCAGACAGGTATTTTGACTGTTGTCTAAAAAAAATTACAAAACCCACTGCACTCTCTGAAAGTCGCCTATTGCGTCATGTCACTTGAGATGTGTCGTAGTCGTACCTCTCGGCTGTTTATGTATGCATGACTGTGCTAAAAAACAACTGGAGACTCAGCAGACTCATTGTGTTCCAGAATTCCTCCTCGTTTTATGTTTCGACTTACTCAACGTGATTGCATGCGGATAAACATCGGACACAAGATAAAAAAAAGGTGATGCTACAGTGAAAAATTTAATGAGTAGCCTTCAACATCTGGCAAAGAAGTCTTTTTTCTTGCTTAAAATCCTTTAAAAATCGTATTCTTGTGAAAAACTAGTAACGAACAACGAAATTATCTTGTGTTCCACTCTCAGAAAAAAAGGATTCCTTTGCATGTTTTCTAGACTCGAGTGCAACTGGCGCTTGTTTGTATCTTCAGTCGACCTTTTTTCTTTCTTGGGAATTGCGAGATGATGTCTGTGGGCCTTCGTCTTTCCCGAGAATAACTATTTGGAGATCTTTTTTTAAAAAGAGAATCCTTTGCTTTTCATGTTGAAAGGAGGCTGCAGAGGGAAAATGTGATGACAATGATGTATTGAAGTAGTCGCCTCGATCCCTTCATGTTCATGCTTTGCGTCACAGTGTGTCAACAAAGTTATTTATCTCGTGGGGTTGAACCGATATATTTTATGGCTTTAAAATGCAATGCTAACGAGAGCTCATCAACGGGGAAAACTAGTCGCGGCCGCAGTAATGCATATTATTTGAGAATAATTAGGGATTCTAAAGCGATGAGCACCATATTAAAGAAGCAACTGTTTTTGAAATGAATATATTATCACTTAGAGCAGTCAGCGGGGGGATGCAGTCAGGATTTCACTCTGCGCCTTTTTTATCTAAAAAATCAGTGCAGATCCGGATCGCATCGGGATTTTGTGTACTCTTGGCATCATTCTCAATTTGTGAAAACTTAAAAAAAAAGTGATTTGCATAAAGAAAATAAGACGAAGATGAGTTGGTAAGAGGCACACGTAGGCATTATAAAAATTAATTGCATTGAGATGTAAATGAACTATAATGCCGTCTATTGGTTGGAGTGTAGGAATATCCACAGAGATGAACTAATTTGTAATTGTAATTTAATGCGAACCTAATGTCGGAGTGCCTACTTCTGAAGTGGAGTTAGAAAAAGGAATAGGTGTCAGCTCATTTTTTTTCCTAGGTAAGGCTTAGCAAAGAAAGGAATGACCACAGAAACATCAAAAAAACCTTGGAAGAAAAACCATACATTCTTGTTACCTGGTCGTGGATGGTGGTCCACCAAAACAGGAAAAGGAGAAAAGTTTTTTATTCGCCCTCTAAAGTTTTCTGAGGGAGAAGGTAGTCGAGATGGAGGGAAAAATAGTGAGAGAAATTAATTGAAAAATTGCAGATCCTGGGAGCATTTCCTACGAACATGATGTCTTGATTTGTGCGTTCCTAACTTTCCTTTTATTGGTATATACCCAGGGTAGTAGACATGCCATGCAAGTAAAGTCGTGGCATGCTGAGGGAGTTATAGTTTTGGATCGTGGTGCGTGGAGTGAATACAAGGTGGTTAATGAGAGAAAGCTAGGATAGCCGCCGCCGCACCCAAGCACCTATTCCTTTTATACAACTTTGCTCTGTTATTGGATCGCGAGAACAAATAAACTGCACGGTGGAAACTGGAAAGAGGTTTCACATCTCTTTTCATTTCCTTCCTGCCCACAATGCAGTTGAAAAGGCCCTTTCAAAATGACTCCACTTTCTGATAACTTTTTTACAGCTTAAAAACCCGATGTTTCTGAGGAATGTGGACTCGGACTTTTGGTGCATGCAAGGAATTTTTCCCTCATTTTTATTCGGAAAAGTTTTTATAAGTATTTCTAGTCTGCAAAAGGTAGTGCACTGCACACAACAAGAGTGCTCAATGCTCATGCAACTGGGATCGAATGAAAAGTCTGCTGAGGAGATGTAATGGCTTGCTCTCAAGTAATTTTCCCTGGCTCTCATTTATTACCTCGTTTCTACGTAAAATGAATGGGAGTTGGCAGAATGAACGTGTGAAATGCATTCATCCCTTTTCCGACCAGAGGGGAAATTGGGAGGTATGTGATCTCAATTCTTTTTTGGGAAATGCTCTCTTTGTGTGTCCGGGTCCGGGGAGTCATGATGTGATAAGTACGGAATGGTGTTACCACTGACTTTTGATATTCCCCAGGAAAATTATGATGGGACGGTGGTGATATTATTTAGTTTTTTACAGTAAGCACCAACGTAAAATACGATGAGTTCCCTCCACTATGCTGTTTATTTTCTAAAATCTTGGCATTTTCTTAGTGCCAAGACGGTATAATCATATCAGTTTTGGAGTCTGCTTGCTCTTGTGTGAATAAATGCTCTGAAAATGGAGAAGCCATTAGTTGTTATTCATTTTGTAGGAAAATACATGGCGAGGCTCTTGTTGCACTTTAGCAGCAAATTTTGGGAGCTCGACTCTGGCAGTTTGCAACTTGGCCGAATCAATATAATCCTGGAGGAGAGGAAAGTGACATGGATAAATATCTTGATGTGCACAGAGTCGACTCAAATTACATCATCCGAGTGGATTTAATATCCATTTTGACCACGTATTTTCAGAGAGCAAAATACTTGCAAAAGTTACTGGAGTCGGGCGGGAGTACTTCGTACAACAAGATGGATAAGTGAGGTCTTTCTCTGAAAGGAAAAACTTACTATCTGATGCAATGCACTGCCGCCGCTGCTTGGAGAATACACGGACCTTTTGAAAGGATCCCTTTCTCAAAGTAAACATAGAATTCACCGGACTGGTTTGACATTAGCGAAAATTATATGCAGTATAGAACATCCTGTTATTCCGTCCGACAAATGTGCGTACTCGTTTTCTAACATATCACCCATATTACACATGATACTCCCGCATATATATTCACATGTGACAATGGAATAGGGAATAGTTAGTACACTTTTTAGGTACACAAAGTTTTGGTGATAGGACCGTGAGGAGTAGTCATAAAATGAACTCTATTATCCCATACCCAGTGCATACATTAGACAAAACTGGGCCAATACGGTTCCGACGGTAATGTCGTGTCTTGGTGACTTTCAAAAAAAGGGTGAAAGTCACCCGGATCGCCCGGTGTCACTGTACTCCACAATCTGGTATTCCGCTCAACACTTTCCAGTGGATGCCCTAATATTGGAATCAAAAGGTCCATGTGTTAGGTGCGTGGAGAGGTTCACACTTTTGAAAATATATTCTAGAATATCATTTTTCCCTGACTATCCTCATGCTCTTCTTTCTCCAGTCCACGAGTCACATGTCCCCTAAGCCATATAAAAAACTATATGATTTGCGAACCTACCTCACGTGTGAACTTTTCTCTGTGCCAGTAGAAAAAAAACCTGATGTGTCCTCGCTTTCTTGCGAGATATGACTTTTGATATATCAAAGAAAAAGTTGAAAATCTAGTGTGCTGTACGCAGGAGGCCGAGTGTGCATCTGAACATACGGATTACGCTTGGAATACCAAAGCCATGTCAATAGTCAATATCAGGATCCGCCTGTTTTCAACTTTGATATCAAACGAAATCAGTACTTTTTTGAAAGAAAAGAATCTGGAAACATGGGAGACTCCTTTAGCGCTCCCCTTTCTTAATATATTTTTTATACATATTTGGGATTCACATATTTTCTTGTTTCACTCCGTTTTTCTTTCTTGATTGCGGGGATTGCAGTCCCAATCGGCTTTTGAAGTTCGAGAAGACAAAACTGGGAACAATATGGTCTTGGGAAAAAGTATCAGTCTAGTTATGCAAGTTAAACCTCGCCGCGTAGTAGTTTGGTATCCTTGATGTCATTTTTTAAAAAAGAAAAACGCACAGTTCAAGATAAAGTTCTCCTCCGTAAATTTTGCAATCGGAACTCATATTTCTTCTAACGCACACTGTGCGTATCAAGAGATAATAATAATAAGGTGTAACTAAAAAGGAGTTCTATTTCCACTCCCGCCCGAGTTATGCACAAATTGATGGAAATTGATACAATTGAGTTTGGAGGAAAGGGAATGTTTCAGGGAGCCAGCAGCGGGTCGTGTTCCTGGAGAGAAATCCAGTTGAAAAATGACTAGGTATTAACTTTTTTTTCCCCGAATCCTCCTTTTTTCTTCTGAATTGAGACATGATGCGTACGAGGGAATACGAGCGGGGCAATAAAAATGAGCAAAAAAGTTGCAATCAGCAGTAACCCATGGTGTATAAGAAGCCCGGGTGGAAGAAAGGGTAGGCATGTACTATAATCCAATCTATATCCTGGGGTTCGTTTCCTCCCGTGCCATCCAAGAAAGCTTGTTAGTGCCAGTGCATCAGTATTGGACGTCATGCACTAGCATTATTGGCATTTATTTGGCAAGTCACAGCAGAATTACGTTCTCTAGCCATCCCTAAAGACTTTTCCCCCTTATTGATGTTGACGTCGTATCACTCACTCAGTCAGTATCCCATCACATGTCTCCAATTCGAAAGGGAAGCTCATTGTGTACTTCCGTAACCCGAACACATGCATTTTAGTATTAGTATTATGGGCAAAGTTGTTGGTACATAATATGTAGTCGTTTCAGGTGTCACAATATTCCTCGTCTGTAATAAAACTAGAAAAAATACATACTATCCATTTACTCTACACATCCCATGGCTTTTCTTAAATGTCTTCATGTCCCATTCCAACCGAAACTAAAGGGATAAAATAAAAAATCTGTATTATTATATCCCCTTTTCCTTTTGTTGTGTTTCTTGTCTCTTGTCAAAAACGAGGTGTAATGTACATCAGAAGAGTATGCGGACACTTTTTTGGAATCGATAAGGCATAAGTTTTACTACTATTACTTTTACAACTGCCAGTCCCCGTTTCCCTTCCTACTTGAAACAACAAACAGCGCATTTCAATGACATCCCATTAAACTTCTGTACTAACAACATTGCCCCTTGCGTAATATACATGAGAAGAAGAAGAAGAAGAAAAAAAAATTGTTTTTGTTGACGCTCACGATATCGCTTCCTGTATTGACTTTTCCACCATATTTTATTTGGAGGTAGAGGGAACGAATCCTGGTGAATTACGTGGCTCATGGAAGAGGTTTCAGTGATCTGGTGCATTCATTCAAATCCGTGTTGTCTACTCGGGTATGCAGATGTCAAGATATTTACGAGTTCTGAGAGGAAAATCATGGGTTTTTCATGAGGAAAAGGTGAGCTAAATGAAGTTTCGGAGAAGAGCCTCCACGAATGAATATTTCGAGTCGTCCCGTTCAACAGCAAGCACGATGGAGCCTTTTTGAGCATGGCGCAGTGTGCAGTGGTCGGTTGGGTGGAAAATAAAGGAGAATTTGTATGCACCAAGGTAGCCTGCATCTACATTGGGATGTCTTGGTCCTGGAGATTGTCTTGGACGGAAAATATCCCCGATACAATCTTGAATATTCGTGAGTTCTTCTCGTATTTTCCATTTCTACTTTCGGGCCAAGATTTTCCGGAATGGGAGACGTGCAGCTAGCTCTGGTGTGTAGTGGAGCAATAAGAAAATGAAAATTTGAAATGCATGTGCATTTTCGGAGGAAATGGTGATTCACGGAGATTGAGTCGAATTTCAAGAACGTTGAGGTTGGCTGTTGTGTATAATAAATAGAAAATAATGCAATAAGAAATGTCAGAGGGTTTTCTCCTGGAAGCGAATTCAAATGGGAATTTATAGCCGGACTGGATCCTACTGAAAAATAGGATTGCGTTGTTGGTGTTGTTCTGATGAGATTGATATTATCCGACATCTGAGAATACAACACTGGACGCTGAGATTCGTGAACACTATTCTTTTGTATTCCATATTAGGAGAATGGAATAAAAAGGGTATATACACATCTATGAATGCAAGTTCGCCGCAGTAATATAGGTATCGTGACGATGTGCATGTATCAAGTGGGTAATAGATCAACTCTGGCTGATTCGTATTTTTGTTGAAGGTGGTTGTAAAGACAGCTTTAAGTGGACAACGACTTACCGTCCTTTTTCTTTTTCCATTCATCTGTCTTATTTTGGGACGAAACATGTGTCAAAATGTCATCTAACACAGGAAGGAACATGATGGGATTTACGGGAGATTGACACTGATAGTGAGGTGGATACCGATCTTCAGATAAAATAATAAAATAGTGATTTTTATGAAAATGAATAAATGACTCTCTAAAAATATATATGTACAATTTGTTTGCCATTTAAAATTGGTCAAAAATGCAAAAAGGAAAAGTGGTTCTCCAGAAGAAATACAATTTTTGTATGTATTTAGCCAGCCAGATTTACACACTCAAGCTGGATTCACTCAATGGCATACGGTTGGACACATGTACACTAGACGCATTTAGTTGCATAAAAACACAAGGATGAGAAAACCAGTTCTCGATCTTGCACTTAACAGCGCTCACAGCCGCCGAAAAAGATTGCTCCTGTAGAAGACTGGTTTTTTTTTTTTACCCTAGCATCTTTTCCACCATCATCTTTTGCATTTTTTAAAGCAGCTTCCATCCTCCAAGAAGTAGCGTCTTGTATTTATCCAGTTGGTGTTTGTATTCTGGTGCTTAACTACTCATCTTTGTTTTTCTCTCAAACCAACTACTCTGCTACTTTTTGTCTTCTGCTCTGTGAGCTAGAAAGACAAAAAGGGGGTATGCGGCAGTCTTCCTTCTTGTTGACCACATGAAACCATTTGAAATTCTAAACGCTGCATTGAAGGTTTTAACAACAGTGTATTTCTCTGTCTGGTCAACTGTGTAAAACCGTATCAACTTGAGTTGCAAGAAGTGCACCGTCTTATAACCTCGTTGCGTGTTTTTTCGATGGGGGTGCATCACAGTCAGGCCATTTATTATGATTATGATTATTACCATTATTGTTATTACACTATCCCTTTTTTTCTATACTCCTTCTAATGCTTCTGCTCCGGTAATATGGCTTTGAAACACGAAAATGACGAAGATGCATTTTTCAACTTGAGATGGTGCAGACACGCATAGACATTGCCAAATACATGGTATTTGTGTGTGTGTGTGTGTGTGTGTGTGTGTGTGGAGTGCAGAGTAATAACTGAAAAGGGGGATTATCAAACGTATTTTTGAACATGAGATATGTAATAACATTACAACATATAATGTGCAATGCTGCTCTAAAAAGTCAAACATGAAAAGAGCGTTTTAGAGGTTTTTATTCCGGCGGCTCCTTCCGTATTCTACATACGTATCAAAACTAGACAGAAAAGCCCGATATCATTCCTAAGCCATTAGAAACCTATTGAAATGTAAAGACATATTTTTCCCATTCAGAGGGTATGACTGTTATTGTATTGGTTGCGTGCATTTTATGGATATTCTACGGGGCTCACGACATGCAAATGACGCCAAAAAAGTGAACTTGTTTTACCCTTTTAGATGCAAAGCTCATCTCCATAATATTTTATGAAGTTGCACTTGTGCCCAACCGAACGGAATAAATTAGAAAAGATTCCTTCGTGATAATTTAGCTAATCATTAAAGCAGCTACGTACGGCGAGAAGATACAAGAAATCTTAGGAACATGCATCTGGTCAAAAACTGAATTTCTATGGGTAAAGTTTATTGAGAGCAGGCTCGGGATTGCCTTGTAAGGAAGACCTGACCTAAACTGGAAGGGTTATTTAAGACAGAAGCTGAAGAATAAGAAACAAGATGCATAACAAAGCGATAATAATAGCTGTTCCCTCATAAACAAGCAACTCATCGAGTGATTATGAGGATAATACCGTGACTTGAGAGGTGTAATAATAACCATCAAAAATATTTTATCGTTGGGTGCATCTCGGAATGAGTTACACCTGAAATAAGAAACTCATCTGAGGACACAGCTTTTTTATTCACCCTGCCTTCTTGTGGCTATTAGAGGGGGAAATGGGAGGGTCAGCTTTGAGTGAGTATCAATATGATCGTCAACAATCATCCCATTTCAACTGTGGTATTCCGATCAATAAGCAATATGAAAAAATCCTGTCCCAACCTTCCAATATCCTCCGCATCAATAAACTTCCCTTTGACGTACATGGGGATATAGAGTGTTTCTAGAAGTAATTTGAAAATGTGCTTCATCCGTCTCACCCATCCTGTGAGAAACAAGTTACTTGAAAAGAGTAATAAGTAATAAATGTACATCATCCACAGTGCACAGCTACTTTTTAAAAAAGAATTAAGGGGAAGCCCAGTAAAAAAAAATTGCATCCAGTCATGGATGAAAATGTTGGAACTATTAAGGATATAGAGTGTTTCTAGAAGTAATTTTAAAATGTGCTTCATCCGTCTCACCCATCCTGTGAGAAACAAGTTACTTGAAAAGAGTAATAAGTAATAAATGTACATCATCCACAGTGCACAGCTACTTTAAAAAAAAGAATTAAGGGGAAACCCAGTAAAAAAATTGCATCCAGTCATGGATGAAAATGTTGGAACTATTAAAAAGGAAAAGTGGAAGGTGGATTTGATTAATGAATAGCAACATGGAATTTCTTTTCGCCATTAAGTCTGGCTGGATCGGGTGCACACAGATAGCGAGCTCCACTCAACTAGCAAAACCACACTGGATCAGGAAAGCGATCGGGATATTGTGACTTGCAACGTTTCGTAAAGTTTTTCACACATTTTTCAGTCATGATGAACAAAAGGGAGGTAAGGTGATTTGAGCATATACAGGATGTGTTTTCCCTTCTATCCAGCAAAACGTAATAATCTTTTGACAAAGTATGTACATCCCTGCTGCGTAAAGTTGATGTTTGATATGTAACGTAATATGCAAGTGGTTTTTTTTATCATCTCCGTCCCCATCTTGATGATGTGCCGTGGTTGATGATGCATGTTCAATTTGTGATCGAGATCGCACACCAAAAAATTTCTAGCAGTTATTCTCTAACGTTATTACTGCCTCGTGTAGAAAATCCATTTGGATTGAAGGCAGGCGAAACCACCATCACCACCGTTGTGTACCACCGCTGTACCACCACCAGTAAATCTCTCTAGTAATAAAGCAAACCTCCTCCGCCCCGTGATATTGTGGATAGGAGGATACAAAAATGGAGAAAAAAGTGGACTCAAATTCCAGATTCCAATCCAATGAACTGCATCACATCATCAACGGAAAAACATATCAGAGCACATGAAGATGATCATATTACTCTGGCGCACTAGTAACAATTTAAGTATATGAAAAAACTCACTTTTTGCTTGAGTTGGTCCACATTTGAATTGAGATTCACCACACAACAATATTTCAAGTGGAGCACAAAAAACCAGCCCAGGAGCTGGCAAGTGTGTAATCATAATCACTACTGAGGAGCGTATTATACACATCGAGTGAGTAATGTCCTTCCCCAGAAAAATATATATGAGCATCGGCAACGGCAAGTCACTCAATCCCTCTCTGTCAGCCAAAGAGTACTATATGACGTTTGCTTAGGAAAAAAACTCAGTCAGGAGTGAGGAAAACAAGGTGAAACCACAAGAAAAACTTGAAATGGCTGTCATTTTGCTTCAAAACTGAGTATTCAACTTGAAGACAATTTTTGTTGGTGATATCAACCTTGAATCTCGTCTCCTGCATGGTATATCTGATCTGTAATAATGATAACGTTTCCGAGAGGAAGATCATCCACCGACCAAGACCAAACACTGTTAGGATGTTTGATGTTATTAGCAGGCGTAGTTAGAAAAGGAAAATGACTCTGGTTTAATGAAGCAATATCATCCTCAGCCAAAGATCTAACGCCGTATTGTAAATGGTCAGTAGCAGGATGAAGTAGAGAGTTGATATTAAATTGATGTGAGGGCGGTCCACCTTCATTCCATTCTAATAAAGTGGTTGAGCCACTATAAGGCAAACAGCCAACGAGGAATAAAGTACCTATTTCGGTGGTGTCGTTAGCTTGGTGAAAGGAAAATCAGGAGTGAATGCACTGTGTTGAGAAAAAATCGTGCATAATAATAATGCAACCAGCCACTCTCCTTTTTTGATTGATACCTTGCAGCCCCTCTCCATTCAAGACAACTTACTTATCTGCTATGTATTAAATATACCCATAATGAAAATGATTTCATCCAGAAGGATAAATAGGATGACCTGGCGTATATCATGGATGGACCTCCACCACTAATAAAAAATTATTGGGACGATGAAAAGATGAAAGACAAGATGACTCCTCGAGATATGTATTTTATACTGCCTATTGTTTTTTTTCTTATATATATGGAGTGGACCGTGCTGCCAATTCTTGATGTTCACCAGAAAAAAAGGCTTGTCAAGAAAAAAACGTTATTATATGACAAGATTGATTCAGTAATTTTACTTTATTTCCTCGTTATTTCCCTTTTCCTAATTTTCTTTTCACGAAAAAGCAGGGGAATCTTTCTTTGTAAAAGCACCCAAACGACCTAGACCTTGAAAAAACAAGGGGGAAAATGTGAGTGCATGTGCGTCTCTCGTGGGGGAAGGAAGAATGAAGACTGATGAATGTACTTTTAAATGGAGGGTTTTTGCCTTGTCATAAGCAGACGTTGCACTTGACTCCTACTTCCTGACTAAAGCATCACTCCGCTACTGCTGCGGAGAGTAATAACAATAAACCTGTAAAAATAATGACCCTGCGTGGTGTTGATGTTGGTATTACACTAGGGCCCATTATATCCCGGTATTGTTTAAGATGGAGGTTTTTTATACCGTAGGATATACAGATCGTTTATTGCTTTCAGATGAAGTGAGATGAATTACACCCACCTTCGAAATAATATTTGAAGTGGCAAGGCAGTTTATGGAGGTTGGATATACGTTTCGAGGGTACAAGTCATGCCATAAATTTTATCGAGAATAAGCACCACTACAAGAAGAGCCCGTGAAACTGAAAATGATTATTTGCTAGGAGAACAGCGTAATGGTCGGTGGGGAGATTAATAGAAAATATAGACGGAGGGCTCTATGTATAACATGCCCAGAAAAGTCACATGGGCATTTCGTTGGTCAGCAGAAAAGGTGATGGCCATGCAACCACCGGATCAATACTACTATCCGCACTATCATTATCACTCGTTGAGGAAGCAATTATTTTTAGGAATGTTAACTTTTATCAGTATTGACATATAATATGAAAATCCAATACTATAGGATTCAGCAGGATATGATTCGTTTATAATATAATGACGTGGAAATAAAATCTGTGAAAAAGATAATGCATTGCTCCCGCATACAAAGCACTCCCTCCAGGGTGACCCCCAGTCCTTCTCTACACTTTCACCGAAGAATCCAGGCTTTGTGCTTTGCATCGCAAACATGATTTCTCACTGCTGTGGAACCTTTTACGTAATTAGGGTGTAGTAGAAAGCCTCAATTTGTGGGCTACGTACGGTGAACTGCGCTAGCACACCAGAGGTGTACGCGTTCGCGTTATTTCCAGGTTTTGGTTCGTTACCGTACCAAAAATTGAATTAACTCGGGACACATCCTACGTCCAGGAAAGCCTTCTCCCCACATTTTTGTAATCGCATCACCTTGTGATTAAAACGTGCGCTCGTAGTTGTCGATATGCATCACCAAAAGATCTCACTATAATGAGGGTCTTTCGGATGCGCAAAATGTTTTTGTGGAAAGGTCGGGTCACTATCCAAATTAAAAAGACATAGGGTGCACCTGACTTGGAGAGAAAAATGGTTGATAACGAGTTTAAATATTCTAATGGTGTCATAAAACTTTTTTGTACTAATTGGTTAGGTATTTCAATGCTTGAGCTTTCCGCTTTCCCCACTTGCGAAACGATCTCTGGAGATGAAGTAAAAAGTTAATCTTACAAAAAATCATTTCTCTTTGCAGGAACTAGACCTAGACGAGCCCTCTGAAGTAAAGGAAGGATTTTCTCTGTGATTAATTAGAAACTAAACGAGAGAGATATCTCCCAGGTAAGAAAAGGGGAAAAATTCTAATTTTGCCACTCTTCAAAGAAACTTTTTTCGTGATTAATTTGAGAGATGAAGAAAAGGGAGTTTTTTTACGCTAGCTAGTAATATGCAAAGACCACCACCCACAACCAACTATAGAAGCATAGCAAAGGCGCAAAAACAAAAGGGAATGAGTGAGGGATAGAAAATTGAAGCAATGAAAATTAATGACATTTCGCGAGATCGCAATCATTTTGTAAAAAAACCTTGAGAGAAAAAATCCAGCTCTGTCACATTTCACTTTCCAATGCATACACTGACACTGGCTATATGGGTAAATTAAAAGGGGATTCCGTTTCTCTGAGAGAAATTCAAGTGGAAATGAGATCGAATTCGGTTGATGAAGCTGGTGTGGTTGAGGATATCTGACTTCATTCACTCCCGTCTTGTGTCCGTTTTCCCGTCCCATCTCCATCCTTCCAGTTCAACAAGCAGACTATCCAAAAACTTCAGACAGCTCTATAGTCACCCGGATGGAAGCAGGAATGCACAATGCTGTAAAAAAGTTTACGCGAGTGTGAACTAATGTAAAAGTGAGTGAATCACTGTGAATGAGTAAAAAAGGGAGAAAAAAGTTGAAGACAAGGTTGGACTTGTAGCCGTCTTCAAAAGTCACTGTACCACCAACTGCCAACACAGAAAAATGGTGTGGAGTTAAAAAAAAAAGAAGAACGAGGCATCCTCCTTTCATTGATTTTTCACGATCCTCAGTCGTTAATCTTAATTATGGCCCTCTTCATTCCGTGATTTTCCAAACGATTCTTACATACCTATATATATATAGTATATATCTTTAAAAAAGAATAAACTAGGAAGATATGGGTGTGCATTATCGTGGATAAAAATAGTTTTAAAAAATATTTCTACCCCCGCATTGCATCCATGACTGGGTCCAATATCCTTGAAAATTGTTGGTAAGTGTGTGCATTGTCCCACGAGGAAGGAACAAGGAACAATTGGAGGGGAAAATGTGGAAATAAATTATGAAAATTGAGATTCCTCAGGATTTTCAATGGCTTAAATGGCGATTAGGGTTTTATAATGGAAATATATCTGACGTTGATATCAGATGCGTACATTTTTTAAACTCTAATAGAGCAGCATCCCATGTAAATACGAAGGAGAAAAGGGAAATGTCATGAGAGTTGCATGCAAGGAAATCATGAATTGGTGATTGTGGACTAGACGGAAAGGCCACTCCTTTAGAAATAATTGGTAGCACAATAACCTTCACATCATGTACATTTCTCGTAAATGCAGAGCGAAAGGTAATTGTTGAAGACAGCATATGCCTCTGCAGGATGACAATGTAGTCATCTTTTCTGAATGAGGAACGGAATTTGAAGGAAGGGATCAACCACAAAGATTTATGAAGGTAGCCAGACATATCTAATTAGACAAATGTTCTACGTATTAGGAAAAGGGGAATCGAGAATGTGGAACTGGTGTATAAAGATGGTCTTAAAATTAATACGATGTGTCCATTTCTTGTGTTTCCACGGATTAATTTAGAGTTGGTTGTGGTCCTAGTAGAACTAGACGGAGTGTAACGGGACTTATATATTATCGTACTTTTCAAGAAACGTTTTAAGGAGCATCCTTTTCATCATCCACTTGACTTGACGCTCTCGTAGTGTAGATAAGCCTGTGGTTTCATATAATACTTTGTTAGCGCTTCTGGCTCCATTTTTTGTTCAAATGTCGGCATTTTAATACCAACCATACCAGAGATTCGACTTGAATCAGGGCAGGTTATGCGTTCACCTGGTCGTGAACATAATTATAATATGATTATGGATGTAGATCAGTTCTGCAAAAGCTAACCCAAGCGAACAATAAAAATCTCAATATATTTTAGGAGGCTCAAACAAGATGCTCGAATAACATAAAAAATGCAAAACTGATTGTACGAACGAGTACCCAACCCATCAAACATATCACACTTTTGTAGGCACAGGCACTACCATTTCTCTGTTTACAAGTTCATCATGAAAGTTTTTATCTCCTTGTCACTTTTACTACGACAAGAATACCATCTCACTGGGATGGGTTCTTATTTAGTTTGCACTCAATATTCAAATGCCACTGATAAACATAAACACCCATATTATGGCCACATGTGCTTGGCAGTTCTTGGCAGGAGCTGGTATAATGGCTAATTTTAAAAAGCTATATGATTAGAGTGCAAAAATTGTTTTGTTAATACCTAAAATGAGATTGTCGGATCATCTCCACTTTTATTTATGGCACAGTACAATTCCCGTTTCGTTGGATGGTTGTACGAAAATTTAACTATCATGGCATGGCAGGCTGTACCTCACTTTTCTCCATCTTGTTGACTGACTGACGATGATGAAGTTCTCTTGTTATGGACATTGTTGTGAACGTGTGCTGAATCATTTTCCTCTCGGACGCGATTTTCACACGTACAGTGACCATTGGATTCTGGTCTTGAGAGAATAAAGAGATTTTACAAATTCGATTTAAAATTCAAAGCCATCTTCGTCCTTCTCAGAAAATGAATAGGTTACAGCTACTATACGTACTCCGTACTCCGTTGGGTAAAATGAAAAGGGAGAAACCTGATTTGATTTTGCTTTATGTGCACAATTCATCCATCTCATTTACTCAGGTTCAACGATGTCACGATACAATGCAATTTTTCCCCAGGATATAAATGAAGCTAGGCTATATCTCAATATGAATGGAATTATAAAGTGATTTTTTCTGTAAAGTCAGAAGACATCCCAAAAACGTCTTAACTGGCCTGCGCACAAGCAGTGTCATCGTCATCAAGCTTTTTTACCAACATTTCAAATAGGCAGTAAGTGACCACACCAGAAAATTCACAAAAAATGTAATTTCCAACGGTGTGTGGTATGTTTAGCCATGTAGAAAATGATTACAATGTCGTATTGTGCAGTTACTCTCTGGGAAAATTTTTTAGATAAAAGAATTCCCGTGACAAAAATTCACCTTTGCAAGGTGTTGCCCCCAAAAACAATGGTAAACCTGCCTTAACCTACACTCCGCTTTAACCTTGGCACCAGTCTCGAAAAAATGAATGGCTTTAGGCGTCTAACAACTTGACTCGGTTGACAATACCTAACTAAAATCACAATTTAAATGTAAAATGTATTTTGATAAAACTTTATGTGAGGGATAGAAATGCTTAAATTTAATTTGTTTTTTTTTTCATTTACCTAGGGTGCCTTCTACTTCCTTGTTTTAAGTTACATTTTGTATTCGCCGAAATTTTTCTAATAGTTTACATATATTAGCCGTTTACATATATCAAGAGGGGTTTCCATCTCTAGAAAACTCGTAAAATACGAAACGAATTGTTGTTGCATTTTCTGGCCAAGTGTAATCAAGTGTGCTTGCTTTGAGCACGGGAGAAATGAGAGAAATTGAAAAAAGTCACGACTAGATTTGCTCATTACAACTTTGATAACATGGAATAAACACTATCATCAAAAAAATGAATGGGAAAATGATGTCTCGTGATCAACATGATCTTCTTCTCATCGTCAGAGATTATGTAATGTACACGACTTCTCATTAGCAGGGAAAAAGTATGAAATTTTGGTTGGACAGTGAGCAGTGAAGTGAGTACTCAGAGACTGGCTGTGTAGGTAAATGTGTTGTAATGGATGTCCGCGGAGATAAAGGATTCGCTCACACTCTAAGATTCCACGACAAGATTTCGCCTGACAGCCAACAAAACTCGTCTTGTTTTTATAAAAGGTATGATTCACGAGCTGATAACTGCCGTGAAAAATGTGCGTAAGAAATGGGGTAATTCTGCTAAAATAAATAGGTTTGAAAAATAGACCGATTTGCATTCATTTGAAGTTGAAGAGAAAGGGAGTAAGCAAATAACTGGAAGGCCTAGAGATTCAGGAAATGATAAAGTGTGTAGTCTTTAGTGAAGTTGTAGATGTGTATATAGTTAGCAAATGGGAATAACGTGAGGTTTATTGAATCCCATTAATTTTTACGTAATATGCTATAGTCCTGCTTTAACAATGTTTGATGATATTACCGTACAAAAATCGCTTTATATTTGAAGCTTTATGCACGGGATATAAAGTAGGCAACCTTCAATGTGCTCCCCAAATTAAGTGTAGAGGATCCCCTGAGATTCAATGCATTTTAACGATTTCCTTTTTTAATCCACTGGCATACGCATAAAACACATGGGACCGTGGCAGAATACAAACGCGCCTTAATGACAAGACGAGTGAGTGATTTGACTCGCCATTTTGTGCTGTTCGGGTGGGTCTAGCTTCCATCCTCGACTAGAAAACTTCACTAGCAAGGAATGCTACTGTGCGCACCAAACAATGTGACCAAACCCACACGAAGCGATTTGGAAAATAGCGAATCCATTGTAAATCCTTCCTTTATGAAACAAGACATTTTAGGCGGCCTTGCCCAAGCTTCACTAATCAGAATTGATGAATGTCCCCATACAAATCTACATGAACAGAATTCAGGCGTCTTTGAAACGCTGATGGGACACGTGACGCGATTCTTGGTCGTTTTTTTGGCAATCTTTTAGTATGTACGTACAGTATGTATTTCCCACATAAAAAGTCCTTTCGTTTTGTGGTATTTTAACCGAAAGTCTCCGTTCACTGTGTCCAATGAGCCATGACCACCATCATTTTAATATGAGCTTGGCCGATGAGAAAAAAATCCAACAAAAAGTTGATTTCCAACTTTTTCTGCCACGGAATCACATAGTTTATCTCATAAATCTTGCTCATCTGATCTATAAGCTTATATGGTTTTCAGGTCTAAGCCGAAGATTTTTTCTGATTTGATCCATTACTGGTCCGTCCGTATATATGATCCATTATGACTGTCATTATTGCTCAATGTATGTGGCCACAATGGTAACCCCACATAGAGCACAACAGTTTTTTTTTCTACGTTTGATTTTTTTTTACCTCGGAATGCTTCATCTCCTCTTCAAAATTGTGCTACTGGCTAGGTTCAACGGAGCACCTACAAGATAATGCAAGAGCAACTGGTGAATACCCATTTTTCTTTAAATTTCCTCCTGTCTTCGTCTTGTTACAGGTACATGCTGGGTATTGCTGATTTTGCGAGAGCTTCTGCTTCAAAAACCTGTTTTCCTGAAATTCCCTCTTTTTTCTTATCAAATACCGGCTCTGAACAAGATGGGATTTTGACGGATTTTTATGAGGAATTGGCAATTTCAGTTGATATTATATCTATGACTATATCTATGCTTACCTGATTCCATTGTGGATTGATGAATTGCCCGAAACAGGATGATTTATTGGGCGTAATTTAGAAGGAAATGTAAGTGAAATTTTTCATCATCATTGTCACAAAATTTCTGTGACACTCAAAAAAGGTTTTATTGTTAATACATGAATAAATCAATGTTGACTAGTAGGGTTCACCTTTAACCATAAAATTGTATTGGCCAAAGCGATACGCAGATCCACCATGTGTTTCCTCTTCAACTTCAGAAGCGGCAGAAGAAGACTATTGGTATGCTGAAGCCATAAAATTTCTATTATGAAATTGATTACACGAATTATTTTGGAGGTGCTGTAGATCCAAAAGGATAATGCCCTTTCACAATCCAATTCTGGACGAACCAAAAATCCCTTTTCGATTGGATTGTTGTGGCCTGGATCTTAAGGATACACAAAGGTTCAACTTAACTAGCAAACATTTTTGGGAGAGAATGCGAATTCTGGACGCGGAGCCATTTTCTGAGCAATATGGCTTAACGCTGTTGTGGCAAGGCGTATCTGGCTGGACTCTCTATTCAATTTCATATTTTCTCAAGAAAGCATGGAATCTGGGAGCAGCTTTTAGGCTGCCGTACCCGATTATAATAAATAGCGTATATCACGTGGCATCACACAAAATCTCAAATCGAATCTAGGAGCTTGACCATCATCCTTGTGGAATCTGGAATTTTGCTCGGATCCAGCTTTTTCCCAAGGAGCATGATGGATGGCTACAGATTCCTTTTCTGCTACAGAAATTACCGTCTCATCTTTTTCTGTGTATCATAATATTGTATTGTAGCGTCATCATCTGCACCGGATGGAGACGAAGCAGAGGAAAGCAAACAAAGTAATCCGTCTATTGAAGATGTACCAAAATTTACTTTTCTTTCACAAAGCCAACGTAAATGATACATTTAAGCTTAAAGGGATAAAGAAAAGAAATGGGGCTTCACTCTAGCTCGGCTATACTGCTTTCTGAGAAGACAAACTGATGGGGAAATGGGAAAGGATGGAATGAGTAGGGTTTGTTATTACAAGGAAAGTGTATTTGGGTTACAGCTATCATCATCAGTCTACCCATTTTTTAATATCGTTTCCCCTATTACTCTCTCTTTGCTACAGGTTTTGCTATAGGGAAGCAGTGGAACAGAAGCGGTAAATAAATATTTCCTTTTATTTCGCCAGGATTTCAAGGGATTCCGAGACGCTGTTCTGTAAGATACAGAGTCGGAGCTGCGTCATTTATATTTTTCATAAAAATTAATAGAATGACATGGTGCCATCATTAGTATACCAAAAGTTTGCCTGATCAGTAAAGGTCACCATAGCGTAGCGTGCGTGGTGGAGAGGTGGAAGAAAGCGGTGTAAACGGATTTTCATCTGCTGTCAAAAATTGTGCTTGTGTTCCATTCAAACATGCTATTTGTCCTTAAGGAATACCCAGTATTTTTATGTACAAAAGTAAAACTGGAAAAGGGGATTTAGTCAGAGAGAAAGACGAGAGCGAAAAATGTGTAAGAATAAGTGTGCTACAAATAGAGTGAAGTTTGGGCTTATAAATAAATTAAATTTTCACTCCAACTTCAACTCGACGCTTTTCACTTTCGCGGAATATGTGTTGGCGTAGGTTTTTCACAACTCATTCTTCCGCACTTTTTTCACGAACAGTGTGAGCGGATATGGAGAGCGGGATTGTTTATGAGTGTGAAAGCACGCAACAGCTCTGCAACAGAGCTGACTGTAACACTTTCCCGAATATGTTCTATACTGTTGGCAGCACCCTGGTGTAGCTAGCTCCCCTCTGTTTCCTGAGGGCGAGAGAAGATTGAAGAGAAAAAAGTTGGATCTTTGTATTGCGTGATGATTCCTGGAGAAAAAGTAATATTCAGAGAGTGCGTGCAATAACAAGGAAATTGTTTACGATTGAATACAACGATGAGATTTGATTGTGAAAAAGTTTTTTCGTGTGGGAATACGATACATGTTGGCAGGCTGATTTGATTTCACACTGAAATCTACACTTTACCAGGGCCATAAATACGTCAAGAGCTGGACTGTTGTGAAGGCTGCATGGGAATGCTACTGACGTCCCATGTCACATTTTTAGTCTCCCAACACAATATTACTATCACAAGTGCATAGAATATGGCCACTCGTTGACCACGAGGGTTTTGGAATTTAGAACTTGTCAGTTCTCATCCGCTACACATTCCCTCCATTTGTTACAATACGGGTACGTACTAACTATCAGCTACTTACGTCTGCTGGTAAATCAAACCAAATATGAGCGTCTGTTGAAGCAGCAAAAGGTTTCATCAGAATTCGCTTTGGCGATGGGAGTGGATAATGAACACATATTTATTTATGTGCATATGAACTTGAGCTGCACAGCTCTTTTTGTCAAGTAGGTTATTCAGGCTAAGCATGGAAGTACCTACGAGATTTTCCCACGGAATACAAATTGCATCAAACAGCAGTATCCCGCTCCACCAGATTCCAGGGCTGGAGAGGAGGTACCAAAAAACATACATAGATGCATAGGCAATGTTGTCCTCACAGGACGAAATTGGAGAGCTGTGTTACCTCCTTGTAAAGTGTAAACTTTGCAAAAAAACAAGGGCACCTCTATCTCATGTAGGGACACGAGAGAAAAACCTGCATGTTGTAAACAACTGTGCATTACCTACGTGAAGTGGAAAATTGTTTTTTATTGTGGAAGTGGAGCAGTGCCAATGTCCCGGATTTTCTGTGTGCAGATAACATTTACTTTGACCTATCCGGTGCTCACCATGTTGGACAAGTTCAAGGAACATTTTTGTGGAACACTGCAGAGTTTTCATTTTCCTAAAAACATTAGAATATTCCTCCCGTGCCATACATTTCCTGGGAGTCTCTTGACACAAGAAACAAGTGCATTTTTTACAGTTTTCTCTATTGCCTGGAGAAAAGCGGAAAATGTTGAAAAGAGGCAGAGCCTATTTGATTCTGTGAAGATACTTATTTTATGATAATTCATTCCGACATTTTTTCCTTTCGGAAAGAATTCACCTTTTTTCCTTCTTGTGGTTCCTGTCCTTTCATCTCGGAAGAAGGAATCA
>JAANSN010002819.1:0-21747 GCA_036850665.1 Dicranocentrus wangi
ACGGGATAGTGACCAGGCGGAGTCCGATTCCGAGTTGTGGGGGGTGGGTCGGAAGGATCCCCGGGTTTCCCGTACCCCACCGGAGACTGCTGGATGAGGATCCAGGGAGAAGAGGGGCGACAGGCTCATCAACTCTTCAAGTTAGGGAGCCTGAGGCTGAGATATTCATGTGAGATGAGGAACAAGGAAACATACAATAAATATTAAAAAATCAATTGAAAATGAATATGCTTAAATGTTTTCAGCAAAAAAAATAGTCATGATAATTAAATATTGTTTGAAAAATTGAAATAAATGGAGAAATAAAGAAAAAAGACAATTTTCTTCCGTTATCCTTCCCATGTAAATAGTTTCTTTCCATCCATTCCATTTTGGAAAACAAGCAAAAATTACATTACTTTCTCGCCAAGCCAAAGTATTTCGTAGCCCGACATGGCATTTCCAATGAGCTCCAATTAATAATGCTCCGAACATTATTATTTTCTCCAAAATCTCCGCATTCGTTCACCTGATTACCAATTCCCCGAGTCAATGTCAGAATATGAGCAGCATAATAATATTATTTGTGGAAGAAAGGGGATGTCGTAACCGGGCGAGAAGCTCCTCCGGGCACCGGGGGGGACTCTTTGCTCGGCCCCATTTTGAAAACTGGGGCTGTCCACATATACATTAATTTTCTTTTACATAACTCTTACAGTTTTGAAATGCGAGGAGCATAGCAGCGGAGAGAAAATATGTCTAATATTTACCGGTTTTCTTGCTTGTCCACCCCTTCCTGCCAGATAGATCATTTATTTTTCAGGTACTAAATAAATTGGCAAATGGCAGGTGAGGTGGGATTCAAAAGGAGTATACTTTTATATAGTTACCTCATATATTATCTTTCGTTTCGACTCTTGGTCGAGTGGTGATGGAGTGTCGTCAATAATTATAATAAATAATGTCACCGCTGCCAATTGTCTTTTTTATTTAAATAAATTTTAGTAAGGTTTTCTTAAACAAATTAGCGGGTAGACCATCCTGTAGCCCTACGACAAGTTGGGATACCTTTGTAAAAAAAAATTGAAACACAAAACACAACAGTTTTGGGTTTTTACCCTTCACAACAGAGTTTGTAGCGGAGTATAAATGTTTTTTTCAAATCTTTGTGTCCAATTTTGATGCATGGTTTTGAGATACAAAAAAGTCATTTGGGATTCTGTCACGAATCCAACAATATTACTTACCTATTACTCATTAAATACAGACGCGACTACAATCACGAAGCGGCCTTGCTCGTATTTATTGTGTAATCAACGGTGGAACTGTTTTTTCCCAGCAACAATTTCATACAAGAAGTATTTGCCAAAAAATTGGCATGGAATACGTACTGTCGAGCTGGTCAGTACTGCTCATTATCCTTTTATGACCATAAATCATCGCTTTTTATTATTTCCCTAGCATTCCTGCCTTAGCCCATCTTGAGCATGTGGAGAAAGGGCCGGGAGAGGAATGGGAGCAATACATAATTTCCACTGTCATTAATAATGCTTCGGACATTATCCCGATCCCGAGCTTTTTACTTGCTTACTTAACAAAACAATCTCCACAACAAGCTTGAGCACGGCCACGATATTCAAATTTTCATAAACTACTTGGCCTCGATCGAATAGCCTGCCATATAACCGAAATTTTAAACAAAAAATTCCGTTCGACTCATCATACCCGCAACTCCACTCCACCGAAAGGGAACAAACAGCTAAATCCCGTCCTACTCTCCTCTCCGCACTATTCCAAAAATGCTGTTCGGAACGGAGGAAAACCTCCTTCGAAATTTCAAGATTCACCTCAAAATCCTCAAGCTCTTCCGCTCCGCCCCGTTTTCCTTCGACAATGCCGCCCAATTGAGACTCTCCAGCTCCTGGGATATCAAGAACCACCTCCCAAAGCTGATCCTCTACGCCGTTTTCACTGGGGTCCTCTGGGCTCAGCTCTATCTGGCCTGGGAGGTGGAGCCGTTGGAGGTGAAGCTCCAGTCCATCATTTACTCCTTCAACGCCTCGACCGTGATATTCCTCAAGTGGATCTACCTCAGGCATGGAAAAGAGCTCGTGAGCTTGCTAAACCGTCTCATTTCCTTCGAGGCTGGGAATTCTGCAGGTACGTACGTGATGGTTTGATTGAATTGAATTTTTGCTACCAAAATCATTTTTCAAAATTTCTGACGTTTTTCGTTTAGGACAACCCATTCTCACCCGCAAGGAACGGCGTTTCATCAAGTTTGTTCAATGGCGCGGAGCCCTTTCATCCCTGTTCCTCGTGGGCTATTGCCAGGAGCGGTGGGAGATCCCTTGTGTCTCCAACACATTCGGCTACACCATGCTGGAAGAATGCTCCGTGGCGGGGACGGGGACCCCTATCGAAAGGGACAAGTGGTCAGACGAGTCCAATCTGAAATTGGCCGGATTCTGCCTCCTCTCCTTCTGGCTCATGTACGACCACGACTGCACCATCATGTTCCACCTCGTCGAGGTCCTCTACCTGGTCACGCGGGCCATCTCGGGCTACATTCGATTCCTGCGGAAGATCCCTCCTGGCTCAGATGGCACACGGGTCCATGGTGACTCCAGAAAGCATTGACCTCCGGCTCCAGTCCTACCGCCAACTCCAGCTCCTCGTGTCCTCCTTCAATGCGGTCCACCAGAACACCATAATTCCCGCATTTGTCACACTGTTCATGCTCATCATCATCATTGGGATTTACGGGCCCATCCGCTTCGCATCCAAGGCGTCGGAGGCCTACTTGATCGCCATTTTGACGGCCGTGGTGGACTGCTCCATGGTGTTTGTGGTGGGCTGCGCGACGCTGGCCAAGGTTCACACGGAGTCGAAACGACTGGTTGGGGTGATGCGGGAAAAGGTGCTGCTGAGCGTGCAGGGTGGTGGTGGAGGTGGTGCACTGGGTGGTAACAAGTGGATGCGGAAATGGGTCCGCTCGGTGAAGCCGCTCAAGATCAACTTTGGCGCGGTCAACTTCTTCGAGGAGTGCACGCTCCTCGTCATGCTCAACTTTTGCTTTGATCAAATTGTCAATTTGCTGTTGATGGAGGAGTAGGAAGGAGTAGGAGTAAAAGCGGTTGAAGGGAAGAAGAATGGAGAGAAACTAATATTATTTTCCTATTGTTTTATTGTTTTAGCTCTTTTGTTCCCCACCACCACCACCACCTCAATAATAACCTCTATTTATTTTTTACTAATTTTTAGTAGTTTTTCCTTTTGTGATTAAAATCTGCAAAAGATTGGCTAGCTCCATCATCCCATCATCAATCATGAAGTTGGCACTTTTGATTACAGCCATAATATTTTGTGTAGCACTTTTTGGAACCGAAACATCAGGTAAAAATCTTCAGTAGTTTTTTTAATAATCCTAAATAATTATTTTTTTTTTGATTTTTGCAAAAATATTTTAGGTTTGAGATGTTACTCGTGCAAGGCGAAAAACGAGGACGCCCTCGACGAAAAGACTTGCCGGCACCACCTCGTCGAGTGCAGCCACGAGCACAACCTCTGCTTCATTTCCCACCCGGGCAAGAAGCGATATAAGAAAGGGTGCACTTCCGGACCGCCCCACTCGCGCGGCTACTGTCGGCACGAGGACCACTCCGGCCATCCCATGTGCACCTGCCCCTTTGACGGCTGCAACGAGCATCCCGAGCGACACTGCGAATGCCTATTTAACTATGACCACTAAAACATAATAATATATATTGCGAGCATATCATCTACAAAAGTTTTTAAATCAATAAATTAAATTCACTTCCTTAATTTAAAATTAAATTAAATTACAAGACCACATCCCCATGGGAGGAGCATCGAGCATCTCTCCTATTCTTTGTATAATTTATTTGTTTACGCTTTGTGAGTAAAAAAGTTCATTGTTCTTCAAGCACATTGTGTCATTGTTTTAATTGACATTGTCTTAAATGTCATAATAAAAACACTTCTGCTCTAAAACACTTTCTGTCGACTCCTCAACTTTCTCAACAACAATTTTATTCACATTTTGTTTTTCCGTCATTTTGGATTTTGTATTTTTGCCAATTTTCGTGTCCAAGAAAAATGAAATTGTTGCTAGTTGTCCTGTTTGTGGTTCTGTCTGCCGTTGTGAACTTGTCGACAGGTTCGTTTTTTTTTACAATTTTGTCAACTTTTTAGTTGACATTTAAAGATATATATGCAAATTTGTTTGTTCAATTGTTTGTTTTGTTTTTGTTGTAGGCATAAAATGTTACATTTGCCAAGGGAGTTCGCCGGATCACGCCACCTGCAAAGGGAAGCTGATTGAGTGCGAGTCGGAGCACAACTTTTGCTTCATTTCGAACCCCAAGGAGGGGCGCTACAGGAAGGGTTGCATGACCTCGGAGGCAAAAGGAGGGTGGTGCAAGTCGCTGTCCCCCAGTGGACTTCCGGGCCTTTGTGGCTGCACGGGGGATGAGTGCAACAAGGATGCCAAGCCCAAGTGTGCTTGCATATTATTGACATGATGATAAATGATGATAATGAAATTTTTGTAAATTAATTTTTAAAAATTGTTTTTCTTTTTGTATTTATAAATCAATCATGCATAAATTTAAAACAAAAGAAAGTAATTATTCGTAAAATAAACGTGCTGAGCGTGACGCCATATATTTCAAAATGACACCAGCAGATTAACAATTTGTCCGACAACCGTGTCGACAAAGCCCACAAATGACATTTTCCCAATACTCATGTAGGGATAGGCAATGTCGATGGAGAGCGGGTGACATGTTTTCAGCGCGCTTGCAATCTCCTTCCTCCTCGCCCGCTCCCCCGACCCCCGACTCCCATTTGCCCCCACCGTCAGCGTTTTCAGCCGCTCCAGAAAGTTGAGCGAGACCTGGGTGAAGTCGTGTGCAAACCGGGACTCAAAGTACTCTCCGAGTATCATCAGCACCGGGATGACGGGGATGATCTGGTAGCCCGGCTGCCCACCCAGAATGCTCGGCCCGTACCTCACCGCCCCGAATCCCGTGAGCACGGCGAGGACCAGGTAGCCCCCGTGATGCCAGGCGACGTACCAGCGGGCGTAGACCTCGTTGAACTGCCGGTCCAGCAGTTGGGCCACCTTGTACAGCTCCAGCAGCCTGCTCCACTCCAGAGCTAGGCCCATCCGGGTCCGGAACGCCAGCTTGTCGTTCTGGACAAGGAGGACGGAGGTTGGGGCCAAGTGCTCTTGCCAAAAGGAGACGGGCCGCGTGTACATCAGTCCAATGATGAGGAAGGTGTACACGACGTCCACCCCCTGGAGCACCATGTAGTCCACAAAGAGGATCAGCGGGAGGAATTTGGGGACGAGTCGGGGCACGAGTCCGAATCGCGACTTGAGAACGATGTGGAGCGGATTGACGGGGATGGCGACGACCACTCCGAATCCCAGTGGGAAGAGCACGGTGAGCAGGGTGAGGGCCAGAATGGCGGCTTCTGTGAAGTGCACGTGGGCCTTGGAAATGTTCCAATTGACCCCACCGCCGTTGCTCCCCCTGTTTCGGAATTGCTCTGTCAAATGTTTAATAATAATAATTAGATTTTTAAATTTTAAAAAATGAGACAAGATGTTCTTTTTTTTAAATGGAGTGGGGTGGAGTGGACCTCGAGTGTTCCTGTTGTTCTCGACCAGCTTGTTGTACAGCTGTGCGAATTTGGAGGCGTTTGCCCAGAGCCCCAACCCTAGAGCCAGCATGGTCACATTCATCGTGAGGAAAACGAACTGGGAAATCAGCTTCAAAAAGTCGGACTGGTCTATTATCTCGGAATCGGAAAGCTTTGTTGGCGTTGTGGTGGTGGTGATAACACTGGCGTTCGTGAGAGTCACCAAAAGCAAATGGAATCCCATGAGTGCCGCTCCCATCCACTTTTGCCAGTTGTTATGCTTCAGCCGCAGCTTGTCGCCACCACCGCCACCTTGGGTGGTGGTGGTGGTGAGACTGAATGGAGAGCAGATGGAGTAGCGCATAAGGCTCATCCTCCATTTGATAACTCTGTGCGCCCTGGCAGTTATCATTTTAATTGCAGATATAAAAAAAATTGAAACTGTGTGGCGAGGGTGGTGGTGTGGTGGACCGAGTGGACCCACCTTTAGTTTTCATTTCAGCCCCATTTTTTCCCAACCGGTTCAAACTAGTTTTTTTTGTGCTGGGAGAAATAATATTATACTATGCTGCCCTTGACTATAAAATATTTTTTTCGACTCTATTTTTGCGTTATTTCTCAATAAATTAAGTATTTATGAGTTGAACATGCTCCTTTTTTCTTCATTGCAGTGAAACCATGGACAATGGTTAAATGCCTCATGCCTTCCAAAAGAATTTTTAAAAAATGCAACAGGTTTTTTCTTGAAATTTAGATCGCTGCCCAGCCCATGCATGTTGCCTTGATATTTTTTATTACATATATATTTTTTTAGAAATGTGGCGAAACATTTTTTTTACAAACCCAGAAGACCCAAGTTGGATGATTTAAAAAACCCATGATGTGATCAGCAATATCATTATTATTATATATAGCGCACAAAAAAGTACATTAAAATATTATATTTTTCTAAATATGTTCAGCATTATCCTCAGCAGCTCTCCAGTTTTTCCAGAGAAAAATATAATACGAAGAAAGGTGGATCGATGGAGCAACAAAACATGAAGGACGAGCCGAAATACATATATAATATATTGATTTTTGGCAAAAAAACTTGCTTAATGTAGGGTAAGCTCATTTATTAACGCCACTATTAAATTGATAATTGAATTATTTTTACCTTTGATGGATAATGTTGCTTACGTACGATAGCTAAACTTTAAAGTAATCGGATCATCGTAATCATTATCACTATGAATTGCATAAACACCCACTTTGGCCAACTTCCCTTGTAAAGAATTTAGAAAGACACCAGCAAATTAACAACCTGATCCACAATCGTGTTGCAAAACGCCAAAAAGGACCTCCTCCCAATGCTCATGTACGGATAGGCAATGTCGATGGAGAGCGGGTGACAGGTTTTCAGCACGGCTCCAATCTCCTTATTAGTCCTCTTCCGCCCACCCCGGCTCCACTTTGCTCCCACTGTCAACGTTTTTAACTGCTCCAGAAAGTGCACTGACACCTGGGTAAAGTCCTGAGCAAACTTGGACTCAACGTACTCGCCCAGAATCATCAGCACCGGGATGACGGGGATGATATGCCGGCCTTGCGCCTCCATGGTCGGCACGAACTTGATGGTCACGAAGCCCGTCAGGACTGCCTGGACCAGGTAGCCTCCGTGATGCCAGGCCACGTACCAGCGGGCGTAGATCTCGTTGAACTGCCGGTCCAGCACTTGATGCACCTTGTACAGCTCCAGCAGCCTGCTCCACTCCAGAGCTAGGCCCATCCGGGTCCGGAACACCAGCTTGTCGTCCTCATTCTTCTTGTTCTTCTGGACGACTGACTGCGGTGCCAGATGCTCTTGCCAAAAGGAGACGGGCCGCGTGTACAGGAGTCCAATGATGAGGAAGGCGTACACCACGTCCGTCCCCTGGAGCACCAGGTAGTCCACAAAGAGGAACAGCGGGAGGAATTTGGGGTGGAGCTTGGGCACGATCTCAAATCGAGTTTTTAGAAAGATGTGGAGGGGATTGGCGGGGATGGCGACGACCACTCCGAATCCCAGTGGGAAGAGGACCGTGACCAGGGTGAGGGCAAGAGTGGCTAGTTCGGTGAAATACAGGTGAAACTTGGAAATGTTGCCTCGGATTGGGAATTGCTCTGTTTTAAAAACAAAAAAGTAATTAAAATGGAATGGAGTTAGTTATTTTTTTTAATTTTAAGTTTTTGCTGACCTTTGGCATCCCTGTTGTTCTCCACGAGATTGTTGTACAAATTGGCGAATTTGGCGGCATTTGCCCAGAGGCCAAACCCGAGCCCCAACATTGTGCTATTCATCGTGAGGAATGCGAGCTGCGCAAGCACTTTAAAAGTCGCCTTTGGGTCGTCGCCCGACAGCTTGGTCCGGCTGATAACCGACGCATTCGTGAACGTCGTTCTGAGTAAGTAGAGCCCCATCAGGGTGGCGCCCAGCAGCTTGGGCCAGTTGTGCTTGGACTGGAGTCCGTGGGTCGGGGTGAGGTGGAGCGGGGTGCAGAGGGAGTAGCGCATCAGGCCCATTCGCCACTTGATTACCCGGTACGCTCTGTCCGTTATCATTTTGTGCGGAACAAAGTGGAGAGTTAAGGAAGTGTTGTCAGGTTGGAGTAAAAAATAGAAGTGGTCGAGTCGAAAGTTTGGAAAGAAAATGGAGGTGATGGGCAGAAAATGCGCAAGAAATTATATTTTTCGAATGTATTTTTCCGTAGCTTCTCGACCACTTCAGAGGCTTACGTATCAGCAGCTATAAAATGTGGGATAGAAGAGTTGGGAAGTTTCTAAGATTTGAAAAACACTTTTGATTGACGTGCATAAACGCCTAAAGCATGTATACCTGGTTGTAGCATTCATTTCCAAAGTCCAACCAAATGTTCGTAAATGTTGGGGTTTTTACTTGAAATAGAAGGTTAAGACATGTTCTTATGTATATAACATTTTAAACTGCGTGGTTTGCCATATTTCGTAAATAAATTATTTATGCGGTTGACTCGTACTTTCTCCGTTTTTAGCTTTTATGCAGGCATGGATGGATGGCATATTTATTCAAATAGTTCTGCATAATATTGATGCTCGCATTCCAATTTCACATGTTTTAAAGGGATTCCTCCGCCCAGCTCGTGTTGTTTTTGCATGCCGAAAAAACGGGATGATAAAGTCCCAAACAAACTGCGATGTTATGCTTCAAAAACATGAAATGACGTTAATAACAAAAGTACATCTCCTGCTTTACTATATTTCATGCAAAAGAACCAAAATCAATTCATGCCATTTCTCATTTTCTCCTAATTTGTGTATTCCATCAGTATTTTACATAGAAGGGAAGCAAATATGCGGGTTATGATGAAAAGCTGCTGGGACACTACAGCAGCCTGAGAAAATCCATGTGCGGATAATGAAACAAGAAATACTCATGACACGTGACCGACCTATAGGCACCCGAATCGGGTGTTGATTCTACGTAGTTTCATTATACCATAACATAACTAGTGTTTTGTGAAGAATTTGCATGTGCCTTTCACGTTCATGTTACGCATATAATTCGCTAGCGTTTTTAACGCATCGAGTCGTAGGTTTTTCACTAGCTATTTCAAATTATAAGCGCCTTGGTAAAATGTCTTGACAAACCCAATGAATGAAGAAAGATCCCAAATTCCAAAAATGTGGTCTACACCAGGAAATACAAAAAGACCACGAGTACCCAGAGAACGAGTTTGATGAAGAATCCGGATGTTGGAAGTTGTGCCGGATGATTAGATGGTTAGGATAGGATGGTTAGGATTGTGCCGGATGGTTAGAAACAGAAAAGAATAATTTGGATATGAGTACATGCGGGGGTCGAACCACCTGTACTTTCTTCTTCAGTAACAGCTATGCGACAATTTGAGAACTTGCATAGGGCTGATTTGCATAGGATGCGTTCCCCAAGACCTGAAGTACCTATATGTCAAGTTTCAACCAAATCGGATGAAGCATTCTTGAGTTATCGCGCAGAGTAACACACACACAGACACACAGCATAGCATCCGTAATTTCATAAAGAGCTAAAGCTTGATAACCCATATGTGGACGACCTAGTAAACGGATCGTGGAATCAATACAAATCTAGTTTATTTACAGTTTATGTTGACGCATAGGGATATGCTTTGGTGCACAATAACTCTATTCAGGTTAATTTTTGTTAAAGGCTGGTTTAGTATGAAGAAAGCCCTCGTCCAATGGAAAAAAATCGTCTAGTATGATGCAAAACCTGTTTCGTAGGAAGAAAGTCCCGCATCCGTAGGATAAGTAATTCCATGCAAAAAATATGTGGCTAAACTAAATGTGTGGTACTGTGCTGAATGATATTACTTGGTTACCCATTGTCTCTAAGCACACAAATATACTATCAGGGTCTAAAATGGCAAAAACTCATCTTGAATTTCAGAATCAAATTCGGAGTAATGCAAATTAAAGTTTTTAAAAATCAAGTGCGTCATCATAAAAAAAGGAAAAATGTAGGGATTTGCCATTTTCATTTAATATATATTCATGCAACATATGGATGCATTCAAAGAGCTGTAAAGCGCCCATTGGATCTCGCAGTGTGCATGCGTCATTAGAAATGAAATTATACTTTTTCCCAGTTTTTTCTTGTTCAGTATAATCGATTCGTGTTTTCAGTCAAAAATCTAATTTTCCTCAATGGTCAACCGGATTCAGAACTAATGGGAAATTTGTTTTGTTCCAAATTTTGCAAGCTGTGTCAACTCGGCCATTCCAACCTTCCCTTCAAAATGCCGGACTTTCTCCGCACGAGCATCTCCAGCACCTAAATCCCGTGTTCCACTTTAAATTTCTTTTTAATATGTAAATGTAAAAAAATAAAATCTAATAAAATTTGATTCGCCGAACAGGAAACAATTTATTTTTTAATAAAAAAAACTTTCAATGCGCCATGGCCATAAACATTTCGTTGCTTCATTTCCCCACATTCTCATCTGCGGCAACCGACAGAGGAAATATACCCCAAATTTTAAAATGATATCTTCGAGAGCTCTCGCCATCATTAAACTCCGCATTAAGCTAATGCACTACTCCTTCTGCACCCCGTTCCACTTGTCCCCCGCCGAGGGGCTCCAATTTTCCCCGTCCTGGCTGAATCGCCTTGGCACCTTCTTTCTCACCCTGTACACGATGGCCCTAGCCTCATCCTCCGTGACCAAGGTGATCCGTCACAAATTCTCCAAGGAGGGGGACACCCTCCAGGATTTGGTGGCCTTTGCGCAAGCCGGCTTCCTCGTCATGATGGCCTCCACGGCGGGCGGGGTGTACGGGGTTTGGAGCAACGGGACCGGCTTTGCTAACGTGTTCAATAGGATTGTTGAAAACGACTTGAATTGCCAAGGTTTTATAAATATTTTTTTTTTATATTTTTTATAAATATTTCGTAAATAAAAAATAATTTTGTCTTTGGATCAGAAATGTTCTCCGCCCAGCTAAACGGTCGATATAAGAGGCAAACCCGACTGGAAGTGTACCTGACCGACTTTGCCGTCGCCGGGGTCACCCTTGCTTGCACCGCCATTCCCCTCACATTCGGAGTGCTACTCGTCCAGCCCCTAAATCCCCTCCACATCCTCCTCAAGACCAACTTTGGGATCGTGCCCAAGCTGACCCCAAAGTTCATCCCGCTGATGCTCTTTGTCGACTACATGATGCTCCAAGGGGCCGACATCATCTACATCCTCTTCATCACCGGACTCTCCTTCATCCGCTCCCTCGCCTTTTGGCAAAAGCACCTGGAGCCCCAGTCCGTCGTGTCCCTGAAGAAGGAGGACAAGCTGGAGTATCGGGTCAAGCTGGGATGCGGGCTGGACTGGGAGCGGCTGATGGGCATTTACAAAATGCTGGAGGTGGTGGACGGGCGATTCAACGGGCTCTTTGCGCGGTGGTACATTGCCCAGCATCAAGGGGCCTTTCTGTCCCTTTCCGTGGTGGCCACGTTCCTCTCCATCAGACACGCGCGGAGGCTGGCTGTTCCGGGATATCAGTTGGGCCCGGCGGCCACGACCATCCTGATCACGGGAGAGTTCTTTGAGACCAAGTTCCTCCACGAGTTCACCGGGTTCTCGGTTAAACTGCTGGGCAGTCTGGAGAGGCTCACGGTGCTCAAGCGGCGGAGCGGGCGGCAGAGGAAGCGGGTCCTGGCCGAGTTGAGGGCCTGCCGCCCGCTGACGGTGGATGTGGCCTATCCCTACATGAGGATTGGGAAGGGGCACTTTCACCAAGTTTTGTCATATCGTGGTGGACAACGTTGTGAATCTCCTGGTCACCTTTTAATTAATAATCTAAGTATATTTACATTTAAGTCTGCTAATTTAATTATATCATTGTGCTGTATGTATGTAGTTATTTTAGTAAAACAATATAGACTATAAAATCACCATATAGTTTATGGTTGTTTAATCACTCGTTTGATCCAATGGTGTTTAGAATATAATAATTACTTTTAATGATAGCAATTAAATATAATATAAAGCATGGATATTATATTGCCACCCGCACCACCTCCACCTAAACTCCTCGTACCCGCCTCATTATCTGCATAATTATCCCATCCAACCCATTTCGTCGTCTTGCTCGTTTCGTCGTCATTCTTTGCCTGAGTGAGTTGAACTCTCGCCTGGCCCTCGCCCATCCTTTCCCCAATGGCTGGACGACCACCGTCCCAACCTTGCACACCACCACTAACCACGTCATTTCAATCAAGAATATCCCTCCTCCAAACCCCAGACCAGTGGCTAAAATCATAAACACAACAACCAGGTTTCCCCCCATACTCGCGCTCGCAATATGTAATCCCATTTCGTACTCTCGTGGGACCGACGAGCGCTCGCCGACAGTTTGGACAACCATGCCCACACTCCATTTTCCTCCATCCGCCTAACCCCCGAAATCAACCGAGGAGGAATGAGACCTCTGACCTGAAATCCAAAGAGCTCGCCGACAGTTTGGACAACCATGCCCACACTCCATTTTCCTCCATCCGCCTAACCCCCGAAATCAACCGAGGAGGAATGAGACCTCTGACCTGAAATCCAGTCCTCTGGCTCCCGCCAGCTATAATTCCATCGCCCATAAATACATTTGGAAATACGGGTTTCCGTCGACGACTCAACTCAATTTTACGTTGCTGACATTTGTAACGTGGGAGGAGTAATGCTATCCCTTGATTGTGGTGACATTTCTCCTGCATAATATGCCAAGAAAGTGACCCATCATCCCATGAGCCATTATTAACGACTAGCGCTGTGACGCCCAGGCGAATCCCATGTGGTACTAACGTTCCCGCCTCCCCAAAAATGGCAAACGTGGCCTCTTCCAGCTCCTTCACACTTTGGTAGCTGAGTATCTTCCGAGCCTTCACCTACTCGTCCATGTTGTCCAAGGGATCCCCTTCACTTGTTCCAGGTAGACGAGTAGGATGGACATGATCTCCTTCACGATCGAGCTCCTTCTCCTCCCCCTGGATTACCACCTCATCACCCAGACGGTGGCCAGTCCGGAGACAAGGATGGAAATCCAGATCCATTTGTCGAAGCAGTTGACGAGTGCGTTGAATGCGAGCGGTGGTGCCACGACGCCTGCTGATCCGCCGCAGCCCACAAATGTCAGTGAGTTGGAGGAGTCGTTCAGGGATAGCGGACAGTACGGCGCAGAGTTGTCGTCAAAGTAGCTTTTTGATTTCCAAGGAGACAGTCGCCGAGTCAGCAAAGTCCCAGTAGTAGTGATCAATTGATGTAGTGGTGATGTGCTCAAGATTTCCGTTGGTGCATAACCTGTCCGCTCCCGCGACATAGCTGTAGTTTCCCATAAGATGCTGCCACAGGCGGACGGTATACGTTGCCAAAATGTTTCCGGAATAGCGAGGAGGAGGAACTCGAAATCGACAGATGTCGAAATATTCCCCAACCTTGGATATTTCTGCTCGGGTTGCTTCACTTCCATGTCATGTCAGGGTGACCGCCGTCGCTCCCCACGGCTCCGTCCACATCGGGAAAGGTGAAGTCTAACCAGATATTCCAAGTAGTCCTTCGGTTGCTCATTATGGAGAATAGGAAGGACGAAGTGGAGGCAAGGGGTGAAAAATACACTCCAGAAACGTATTGAGATTCCAGTTGTGAGTATCCTTTGGGGAAACTCTGAGCAAATCTGGACCTGAGCCAGTGATGTTACAACTTGCTTTGAACCGAACCAGTGGCGATCTCTACTTGTCTTCAATAGCAGATGAACCTGGTTGGAGACGGGTGGTTCGAATCTTCTGCCTCCAACTATCCAGCCTCGCAGACCCTCGTCCCTGATGTACCGCTTTTGGAGGTGACCATCCAGAATGAGCATGTTAAAAATGGGGAGGAGGGAGGGGAGAACTGGTTATGGTTCCACGAAGGATGGACGAGCTTCCCACAATTTTGGAAATCCCAAGATTATTGGCAGTTCCCTTTCAATCCCAGGTTCCAGAAGATAGTTGGGTGGATATACCGCCAGATGGACAGTGCAGCTCCGTGGTTTTGACTCGAAGACGAAGCAGGACTGCTTCACTTTGATGCAGAGCCCCTCTTCGTCCCAACCCAAATGGGCGGAAAATTGATTGCAGTTGGTGGGGGTGGTCGTGGTTGTTAGCTCTGGCGCTATCCAAATCAAGTACGGTGGCCGGCTCAACGTCCTGAGTATATTGTTTTTGCATCCTAAGCCGTCTTTGGGGATAGCATGGGCTGCATCCTAAGCCGTCTTTGGGGATAGCATGGGCTGCATCCTAAGCCGTCTTTGGGGATAGCATGGGCTGCATCCTACCCCGTGTTCTGAACACGTGAAGGAATGGGAGTTGTTTTGGAGGGAGGACTGCGTGTGTTGTGGAGGTTGTTGTAGGTATGTATGTAATTAAAAATAACTAGACGGTAGTATACAATTCATTAGGCAGTCTTTATTTGAGCATGCATGGAACACTTAAATAAAATAAATAATTGATTGAAATGAACACTTAAAATTAAATTATTGGAATGAGTACTTAAATTAAATTATTGGAATGAACACTTGAAAAAAAATAAATGAACACAATAAACTTCAATGGCGGCGGGGAGGACGGCGGAGACGGGCAGATCTCAAATTGACTGAAATAAATAATTAAAGAAAATAAAACTATAAAGGTGTTTTGGCAAACATGTCACCCTTGATCAATCCCCGCATCCTCACCACCTGAACTGGGATTGATGTTGCTGACTGTGCGTTTGTCAGTAATATCAGTATCAGTCAGTTTGCCATTATAAGTTCTGCGGCGGGCAGAACGCTTGAACTTATCAAAAAACTCCTTTATGGTGTAAAATGAACCTGGTGTTTGTGGTTCCACTGCTGGTGGTACTAGAGCCCTAGCTACTGGTGGAGGTGTGACGGGTGCTTCAGGGTCTTGAGGGGGTTGAGCGGGTTGGGGAAGGTACCTGTGCCACACGTACACCACAAGCAAAAGCGCCATCAACACCAAAAGCATGATAATTGATGTCATCAATCCGGATTGGTCCACCGTTTCTACAACTAAAATGCAAAAATAATATTAAAAAGGGATGCAAAATTGTAAAAAATGTTTTCAGATAAAACAAAAAATTATACTTACCAACTTCTGGGTTATTTGGTGGATACAAATGTGCGTTGCGCCCATCCAGAACTGTTCCAAACTGCCCAGAAACATCTTGTCCTGCCAGGCATCCTGTGAAAGTGGAGTTGGACACCCAGGAACAGAAGGACATGATGCAGTCGTAACTGGACTGAATTGATGCAGAACTTAAAATAAGCAAAAATAAAGTATTAAATAAATTGAATTTTGCTCACACACAAATAAATAAATAATTAATAATAATAATTTTTTTACTCACAAAATCCGGAAAGCCATCCTGAAATTTAAATTTTGAAAAAGAAAGGAGAAGAAAAAAAAGTAGAAGGAGTTTGTCGAATGTGATTCACAAGAATAAGAAGAAAAATATATACATCTGTGAAAATTGAACATTAGGTTGCCGCTGTCTGTCTCACGATGCCAAATTGTTCAAGTTACACGTAGATAAATACACTAAACCGTTCCATGATAAGTGACCCTTTCAAGTTTGGCTCTCTCGTCCCACTTTGCCTCTCACTTAATGCTGAACATGAACACGTTGTAGGACTCTAACTTTTTTCAGTTTCGCTTTCTTAAGCAATAGCTTGTAAAGGAATGTACAAGTATGTATACAAGTATGTACACTCCAAATTTTATTATGTACCATGTGTGCATGCTACGGGAAAAAAGGTTGGGAGTGGACGAAATGTGTCTGTCTGTCTGTTTATCAGTGAAATAACGCCAGCATACTTCACCTGATTGACGCCAAACTTGGCATATACGTTCATGGGCTTCTAAGGACGAATACGATTGAATTTGGACCAAATCGAAAAAAACGTCAAAGGTCATTTAAATATTACATAATGTTGTATTCTGATCATGCCTATGGATAAAGGAAAACAAAAGAAGATAACTGAGTAACTTGACACAGATCAGAGGTCAAAGGCCATTCCAACAAAATGTATATCTTCTAAACTAATTGCATGTCTTGAATTCTGACAACGCCAATAAATGACTAAATACAAAAGAAGATAAATAAGTAATTTGACTTGGACCAGAGGTCAAACGTCAATCTACTTCCAAAACATTTGAATATTACAAAATGTTGTATTCTGATCATGCCAATCGATAAAGGATGACAAAAGAAGATAACTGAGTTGCATGGTCTCTGTTGGGTAAATTGAGCCCTTCAGGGTCGGCATGAGACGGGTGCCCCACCTGGCAGATGGGCCCGTAGGTAGTTGTAAGTTTAGAGTTTCTAATAGCCCCGTTTAATGGGGCAAAATATAATTTAGAGCATGATTTTGGAGACATGTGCTCCTGTATCTAGATGTATGGGAGGTCGGCGGAGGAGAGCCAGCAGGAGCTGCTGGTGGAGAGTGGTTTAGGAGATTGGGAAGGTGGAGAACCGACTGCCGCTGGTGTAGTCAGTTCTGCCTCCGGCTGCCTGGTGACTAGTTATAGTTTTGGGAGCGGGGCAGACTCCTTTAATTGTAATTAAGGTTAAGTTCCTCAAAGAGGAACGACAATTAGTAGTTGAGAGTTGGGGAACTGGAGCGGCTGGCTGCGGGCCAGGCCGTTGCCAGTGTTGTTATTGTAGTTTTGAGGGCCTGAAAGGTGAAAGGCTCCTTGTTTGTTACTCTGTTGACCTCCTCAGGAGGATAATTGTTATTACTTTATAATTGATGGACATTGGTTGTCCCCTGTAGAAGTTTGTTGTTTTTTGTTTTAAATAAATTTTTTGGGTTCCTTTCCCCATCCAGATATCTCGAATGGAATAATCTTCTGGTTTTATTGAGTAGGGCAAGGGCCTTGGAATTCACGATCTTAAGGGCCTTTTGTACTTCAAAGTCACTTTCCATAAATTTCCTAATAGCCGTATTTGCTATTGGTTTCGCCATCAGTTCATATAATTTGGAGTCTGCATTTCTTCGTGCTTCTGCACACTTGTCAACAAAGGGTTTCATGTAACAACTTGTGTCAAATGAAGTGATTTCTTGTGATTTTTTCAATTTCCATTCCAAGTTCCAAATAAAGCAAGAGGTTTTTGTGATACCAGGTAAATCGTTCTTTTGAATACTGCATCAGCATAAAATATGTTGCTCCTATTGCATGGTTGGATTTATCTAACTGATGCTTTGCAAGGTCGCCAAACTTAATCTCACAATCAGCACACAATGGGACTTGGGCCGTCGATTTATGAATATTAACTGGATACTTTAATTTAGCGCTGATGACGAAACCAGTTGTATTTTGGTCCTTGTAATCATAAATGTTAAAATTTTTAATCTCATCTTCACTCAGTTTTTAATATAAACGTAGAGGCAAAGGATTTAGAAGGCAAGATAAATATAAAAGCCAAAAATCTAATGCTACAACAAACGAACGATTTGCTGAAGTTACATTTTTGCTTCCAATGTACTCATTCTTTGCAATCAATCCAATCATAGAAATACCTCCTTTTAAGGTTAGCTTCAGAAGACTAATTATATCAATGTCCTTGAGAAATTGCCACTGAGTTTTTGCCAAGAAATTGCAACAGCTGTAGCTATACCCACTCAGTCAAATAATGACGAGAGGCTTAACTGCTTCATGCCCCATGAATTATAGTGCTCACAAATATCGGCAAGGCACAACACACGGCTCTATAAATACCAATGAGCATAGTGAAAGAGAGAGTTGCAATTTAATTGCCCGATAGCTTCGAGAGCAGAAAAGTAATCCTCCACAGTAGGACGCTGTGATGAAAAAACATCTTCAAATTCTTCATAACAAGGCATCTTTTTGGCCAAGTCCTTTTCTGATTTTACATAATTGTAAGGGAAGCAAAGTGGTCGTTGTAAGAGCTTTCTTGCAGGGTGTGGTATTTCAGCATTTATCAAGTAAAGCTCGTTTTCCAGCAACATAGCAGACAACCTTTGAAGGCTCTCATTCATATGCATAGAAAAATCCAGAAAGCGAGCACAATTATCTAGCGTAATTGAAATGTAACCTGCACTTTGATTGGGAATTATGACAGCAGANTCTCATTCATATGCATAGAAAAATCCAGAAAGCGAGCACAATTATCTAGCGTAATTGAAATGTAACCTGCACTTTGATTGGGAATTATGACAGCAGATGCGAGACCTTCTTCGTTCAAGTTTTCTAGAATAAATTTTGACGCTAGTTTCACAAATGACATGTTAAAAATTGGTACCCATTTTCTAGCTGAATTCCCCAAATTGCAATTTGAACAAATGAATTGAATGGGCTCGTCGGGAAGATAATGATGATGGTGGAAAACTTCTCACGTCGTCGGAAAATTGCGCATTGTTTTGCAGTTTTTCCGGACGTTCCATACATTATTCATTATATGGTCCAAACATGCATCAACTTGAATGGACAAGTGGGTCATAAACTTACCTAGAGCATTTGCACATATATGTGTATGAAAGAAATGTTTTGCATTTGGCCCAACTACAACAATTGAGAATCCGAGGACATCAAGACTACCATTATTATCGTAGTATAGAAATTCATAATAAATCCGATAAACTGGAGCCATTAATTTATACAAATGTTGAAATGTGTAATGATCACTTTCAGGAAATTTGCATGTAGCTCCACCTTTTGTCTGGCAATCTTTTTCATGGTTTAGATTTGTTGTTGGCCTCGAGCATGATCGACAGATATACCTGTTGCTGGTATATTTTTTACCTAGTAACCCCTTCAAACTGTGGATAGTTGCAAAGTGATACCTGCAAGAATATTTCTTTTGTTCGGTTTCAGGTAAATGGTTTCGATGTATGAGAAGCAGGTCGAAGTGGGTTTTTCTCAGTGTTTCGGAATGTCTTACGCAAACGACGCTTTGCAGCTTGGGCGGATATTCATAGACATTGATAGCAAGATCATTTTTGAATTCGAAAAACGGAATCATGTCAAGGTCACACCATTCGAGAAATCCTGCCGTGTCCAATTTTGTTTTTTGCGTAATTCTTTATATGTGGATGGAGACTGTAATTTCCGCTTCAACCTTTCCCTTTCCAGTCCTCTCGCTTTGTATATACTTTTCCCAGTTTCCGATTTAATATTTTTTAAATGCAACCCCAGAAGAACGCTATCATGTATTGAAATGTAACAGGTCCCTGAATCTGGTTTGCCATTCAAAATTCCACATTTACCTTTCAGATAATTTATAGGTAAATATCGTACATGCTAGGGTGTATATTTTAAAATTGCAATCTCGACAGCATCTACTCTTTCCATTGATGCCCCGCTAATCTGATGTGCAAGAATATTTATAAGGCTTATACAATAATTGAGTTCTAATTGCAACACTTCTGTCAAATAATTTAAATGGAGTAGTTTTAAAATTGGCGAGGGGTAATGTTTAATGGATGACTCGTTTGTTTTTACGTCTTTCATTTGCAAAAAAATGTGAGCTTTATTCTAATTGAAACATATTTGTGCATATGGGACGATATTAACTGTACAAGAGGTTAATTTATGCTATCAATAGCGTCAGAAATAAATAAAGTCTTCATGAAATTTATGATTATACACTGTAATTACATCCTTGATACTTGTTGAGTCCTTTGTTAAGACCACCTCTCCGTCGTCGTTGACTGGTTCGAGAATTTCAACATCCTGACTTGCACTCGGAACGTGTCTTGCTGTCACACAAAAATCCCCATCTGACCCAGAGTTTTTTAACCATCCATCTACGTTACATTTAATGAACTGTCATATTCGGCCCTTTTTTGAGGATGGCACTGCGATTCCGAATTTTTCAGGAGTATGCAAGTCCAGCAGCGCCAGCGGAAAATGAAAATGAAAAGGAAACTCCAGTGTATCGGGGCCCAGCCATGACATTGTATCCGTATCAGTTTTTTGGGTTGGGGAAGGCTCTCAAGTCAAAATTTAAATGAATATGGCAGTTTTAATATATGAATTCAATTTTTTATTACTTGCATTTTTATTATTTCACTTTTTTTTGAGTTATACTACTATTATTATAATTATTAATATTATGGTACTTGACTTTTTTAATGTTTATTATTATGGTGATGGATTAATACAATGTTGTATGATTTACACAGCCATGCAAAACTAGTTTAGCTGAATTTTTTAAGCACTCATTATAGGGGCATGCCGCATTCGATTGAAATCATAGTGCATGAATAAAAAGTATCACATTTACATTACAAATGAAATTGCAAGTTATGAAACATTTAAAAGCTATGCATGAGCTAGTTTTTTTTACACATATGGATATTGACCCAAAAATGGCGAAAAAAAGAACACAATGTTTCATCGAGTAGATAGTGTGTGTACCTCTTTTTGAAAAGCATGGTTATTTTGAAGTATAAATGCCGGACGGGTCGCAACTCTGATCATCAGTTTCATTCGGATAATCAACATGGTCTCTCTAGAAGAGCTGAACAATGCTGGAGTACTCCTGATACAGGAAACGGGCTTCCAACATTTTGATGTAGTCCATTTGTATCAGGAAAGTTTTCGATATTGGCTTGTTGAAGACTACCACGATTAAACGGCAAAAGCAAAGTATTTGCCTTTTAAATACATACTGGCCTTTGACACAATAGAGCTGCAGGCGTTCCGCCATGCATAATAGCATTGTGATTGATATCAAGGTTCAGGAGCATGGTCCAGGACTAATATGCTTAAGGACTGGGTGAAACTATGCTGCCAATTCAGGCAGTTGCATTTATCCCGACGCACGGGGGCGATAGAACTCCACTTGCTCGGCGCCTGGCCAAGTAAGTTTATCATAATTTTAACCATCTATTTTTATTTTTGCAGTCCCAATTGCTGGCTTAACTTTACCAAGCGGAGACCAAGTAAAGTTTGACATAATGGACAAACATTTTTAATAATATCTTGGAAAATTTAAACTTAAAATAAAATGTATTCAAATGTACGTTGGAATCATATTTCAGTATCATTTTAATAGACACGACACTCATTTCCACATATTATATTTTGAAATATCGGAGAGCAAGGCCTAGTTTCATTATACAGGCGAATGCCATGATCACGTCACACGTTTCATACAGTTATTCGCACGCGAAACCGGTTCTGATTACTCACTTACACATTTGTATAAATGAATCCATACCGAGCATTACATCTTCTATCCAACAACCCACATGCAAAACCAAGGCGCGGAATGTTACTAAGCTATTATTCACTAAGCTATTCACTCTTTCAAAAAAATGCATAATGACTTTCGTCAATACACGCAATCCCCCCTCCAAAATAACTCCCATTCCCTCACGTGTTCAGAACACGGCGTAGGATGCAGCCCATGCTATCCCCAAACACGGCTTAGGATGCAAAAACAATATACTGTCCTGGAACAACGATCCCTGGATTTCACAAGAGCAGGTTTTGGAGCTGTTTGAATCACGGGGGAGTGGCGGTGGGGAATCGTCATTTTTCTATAATTGGTG
>JAANSN010002820.1:0-21744 GCA_036850665.1 Dicranocentrus wangi
TGCTCAGTTTGCTAACCCATATTGTATTTTAAATATTTTGTGTTCATTGATTGATGAGTTTAATATTTAAAGTTTGAGAAACGAAAGAAACAAGGAATTGAATGAGTTTTAGAATTAAGGGAGAGTGTAGGAATGAGCTCACATTGCAATTGTGTAATCGTGAAAGCTGCATGAACAAGTCATGTTAAAACATGCATGATGGAAATTACGAAACTGAACGACATACAAGCAGTATATATATACGCCGATAGAGACGCCATTACAGACGATTGAGAAGACGTCATTATAGACGCCATACAAGACGTTATTATAGACGCAATATACATGACGCCAATATAGACGCCATACAAGACGCCAATCTCAGCGGCTTTAATTAATGACCATGGCTGGGTTCTCTCCAAGTCCACAGTTGATTTATGCAATAAAATGTTTTCCCATTTAAAAAGCATGACACATTTTTTACCCCCACCCTTAGCCCCATGACCTGATTGGGGTCAAACCCAACGCAGGACATGTAGTACCTCTAGTTGATCGATTTATGCAATAAAAAAAATTGCCATTAAAAATGCATGGGCCACATGTATGACCCCGACCCCCGTGACCCTATGGCGTCAAACTCAACCCAGGGTATCTATGACGCCTAGTTAATCAATTTATGCTATTAAAAGAATTTGCCACTTAAATTGCATGTGGCACATGTATGACCCCCACCCCGACCCCCATGACCCTATTGGCGTCAAATTCAACCCAGGGTATCTGTGACGTTTAGTTGATCGATTTATGCAATAAAAGAATTTGCCATTTAAAATGCATGTGGCACATGTATGACCGACACCCCGACCCCCATGACCCTATTGGCGTCAAATTGCACCCATGTCCACACCAAGTTTGGTGAAAATCGATCAAAGGATATCAAAGTTATGGCGTGAACAGACAGACGGACAGACAGACAGACGGACAAACAAACTAAAAGCATAACTACGCTTCATTACATTCAGCTTCGCAATAATGAGCAGGATATATAACTGCATACCGCATGCATGCACTGTGGGTAGATTGCATACCCAATGCAAAATACCCGTCTGTATATTCTAAATGCCACAATAAATGAAGAACAGTTTCGACAGTACTCGCCCAAACCAAACTCAATCACAACACAACCCTCAAGAATATGTGACACATGTGTAGGTAGATTGTATTTACTAGATTCGCTGTATTTTATTGTAGCTGGTTAATCTTTGGATTCATGGTCTCTTTTGTAATTTACATAGCTTGCATATTTTAGTGTCAAACAGTGCAAAAAAGGAACATTCAAATTCATAAGAGGCTGAATCTTCATCATTTAAATCATAATCATAATTTAACTAGTAAAAGCCTCAACCTCTATTGGCTCTATTACATTACATGCCAATCATATTAAGCTCACACACCGTCGTGTGTCTCTGCATCCAATCTGACTGAACTTTCTGTGGACCGTCCACACAGATTTCTCTGATTCCAGAAAGAGGAATTTTGTTAGCATTAACTAGTAAAAGCCTCAACCTCTATTACATTACACGCCAATCATATTAAGCTCACACACCGTCGTGTGTCTCTGCATCCAATCTGACTGAACTTTCTGTGGACCGTCCACACAGATTTCTCTGATTCCAGAAAGAGGAATTTTGCTAGCTCATATCGGAATAGAAAATTATACCGGCCATGCCGTGCCGACTGTCTCTCACTATCAGAATCTGACTGAGGTGTGGTGACTCACAATCACATTCAGTCTTCCTGCGGCGGAGTGCGGATGCGGACAAGTCCAGTAGTACATGACTAAGAATTAATCTGACTGAGGTCTGGTGACTCACAATCACATTCAGTCTTCCTGCGGCGGAGTGCGGATGCGGACAAGTCCAGTAGTACATGACTAAGAATTATACTTATTTTTTAGGACTACATTAACATCCAGGTAATCGGAAACGGGTTTGTTCTTTGAAAGCAGTGATCATTCTCCAAAATTTAAGACTTTTCTCGTAAAGAGTATATAAGCTTAATAGACTCACACACTCGCATATTCACATGATGATGTGCGTATATTCACTAATGGCAAAGTTAACAGTAAAAGGTTGGCCGGATTGCAGCCAAGCTTACGCTTGGGAGTTTCTGGGAAATTAGCCAACCAAGTGATATTTTATTGTCAATTGTTGAGGCGTGTGTGTATGCGCGCATTAAATTGTATTTCAATATTTTGGTGAGGTGGCAACAAACAGAGAGGACTATCTATCATATAGCCAATAGTAAATATAGTCCTTCATCCTTGAGTCATTTGTAGATGATTTTTCCCGTTTTTTTTTATTTAAACCCAGGGGACAGGTTCAAAAGAATTGCAAAATTGGTATTCTGACATCTAGTGAAAGTTGTATTTTTGTAATGTCCTGCTCATCTAAATAAATACATATTTTCAAACTCACTTTTAAAAACTCCAAAATCGGAAAACCTTGTATAATGCTAAAATTAATATAGAGTAGACGGTTGAGGCTAATTTTATTATATTGGTAGTGCCATTAGTCAAAATGTGTAAATTTTAGTTGCAGAAACATGCAAATTCCTCCCAGTCTGAACTTAACTTCTGTAATTTGGATTTATTACTTATGGTTTAGCTCTTCGTGAAACCGGCTATAGTATCTTCCTAGAGAACTCCAATTTGTATAATATGTATAAATTAACTCCAAAACAACGACATTATTTAAGGCTAAATAGTTTTTTTTTCAAATTACAGACAATATATGAATACATCAGTTGAAATGGCTAACGAAAAGCCAAAATCTTCTGAGACTTACACCGTGGATGAGATTCTGGATAAACGGTATATAAATATTAATGGGGATGCGGAGTATTTGGTCAAATTAAGTGGATCGAATGAGGCAAGCAACACCAGGATCACCTGGGAGCCGAAGGACAAGTTACAACTACAACCATCCATGATCAAAGCATTTGAGGAGAAACGCAGGAAGGAAAGGATCGAGAGAAAGCAAAAGATTATTTCTCCAACCGCTCGCAAGAGAATAAGAGGTACGACGAGGAGAGCGAGTGCCACGAATGAGACGTTCTTACCACGAATCAGTGAACAACATGCCAGCAACCAACCGGAAACTGAGCAAGGCACCTCCACGGTACATGAAGTCCAATTCTTGGATAAAATATTTACTAAACATCTCCTCCTGTACTAACCACTTTGGTATATTTCAATTCAAGGCACCCCAACCTGAAGTAGGAGGAAGCCGTAAAGGAAACGGATTCGAGAGAGGACTTTCACCGGAGGTAATTCTGAATGCAAGAAATATCGTGGGGGATATTTACTTTTGGATGAAATGGAAGGGAACTACGGATACGGATCTTGTGCTTGCTGAAGAGGCAAATGTAAAATGTCCACAGCTTGTTATACAATTTTATGAAAAACACATCGTCTGGAATCGCAAGGGGTCCTTGGTTGAAGATGATGATGATGATGAATGAACGGGTTACCAGTTCCTAAAGTGCGAGATGTAAACTATTTTGAAGATTTTACCATTCACCATTTATAGAATTCTAATCGTAAGTAGTACATAGGATACAGTTTCAACTCAGAACAAATTCCTTCGCCTCATGTTCATTCGCATACCCTTCCATGTAAGTATGTCCCTACAAGAGCAAAAGAATAATAATAATAATAATAATAGCAAAAGCATATAATTAACTTGATTTCATTGTGATTGGAAAAGTCTAAGATTTGTATTTCTTTTGTTTTCTTCTGTGACTTGTAGCAGAACTGCAGTCAGCCCTGTCCCGCTGTTCCCGGTCTTTTGTTTTAAGAATTAATATAGTGATAAGTTAATTTTCGTGTTGTCTGATAAGGAAGCATCCAATGCTACTACCAGTGCGCTCGGCGCTTGGGGGGATGTTCCAAAGGATCCGTATTTTTCAGAGTATTCGATGGAGGGTGTTAGACCTGAATGCAGCGAAACCATTTGGAAACACCTGGTTAGTAAAAATATCCTATGATTTTTTATTTGGAAAAATCTTTGTTAGCATGTAGATGGTTCCAACAAGTATGTTAATAGTTTATTATTTTTTATATTGCAGAGAGAATTAGAGTGCATGAGTAGTACAGTGAGATCTTCCCACCCTGTTTCTGAAGTGAAAATTAAATTAATATGCAAATATTGATATTTTCCCCTTGTCTAACTTTCGAAATTGAAAATGTGAGCAAAACTACTACTACTACCATTTTTAGATTGTCTGCCAGTCATTACAAAGTATAAAGGACGTTGTTTAAATATATTTGTTGTAGATTGTATATTTTATTATCTTAGCAAATTAATAACTCCAAACTCCACACCCATTTGCATGCATGAGGTCCCTCGTAGCTGTTAGCACTGTTGGTAGAAGATGATGTGGTCTCGTTTCCAGGATCCCTCCGTTTAATGTATTTCAACAACATCTATTTTATGTGACTTACATTATTTATATGGTCATTAAATTTTAGTGTTTTGGGATTAATTACGCTGTATGCAAATATTATGTTTTATTACCTATATTAGATTATAAATCCGTAATTATTACACTTTGTTGATGGATTTTTGTTTGTGCAATGAACATGAGGTCACATTAAAATCGTAATAAAAGTATTGTTCTGCTCAAAATAATGTTTCACAATCATTGTTCACACAGTCAACAGCCAGTCAGTCATATTGAAAGTACATACCTATATGTATAGGGTTTTTGTCCTATTTGGCTGTAAACCTCAGGAAAAACTAAAACCTTGTGTGACAGGTGACAGAAATGGTCTACAAACGACAAAATTGGTATTCTAATGACTGATGAATGAGTGTTGTAGTTGTCATATATAATGTTTTGTTTATCTTTAATAGCGTTATCCCAATTGTGTTTTAAAGGTCAATAGCCTAAAAAGCTTGTATAATACTAGTGGACGGTTGATGACAGTAAAAAATGATAGAATTGGTGTCATTCATTAAGGATCCATCAGGCTTAAGAGGTGTTAGTTTTTGTTTCAGAAACATTCCTAAAAATTCTAGTCTGACGATGAGTACCTATGAACCTTCATAAAATCATCATAATAATCATAATGTATTTCGTACCGCTGCTGTTCTAAATTCCAATCTAATATGCTTTCTTAATCTAATTTCTAATCTAAGGAAAGCATTTGTTCATTTAAAACTTTTTAAGTCAGTTTGTCACCTAAAATTTAAGATTTTAATATTTCATGCAAAGAGAAACCTCCTGATAGATTCACATATGAGCTGTGTGAAGTTTGTGGTTTTTTCAGTTGGTTCACTATTCACTATAAAGACTAAAAGTAAAGTTGACAGGAAAAGTAGAGGTTGGGAGTAGGGGAGTAGCTAGGTAAGCCTACTTTAATTTTAAGTAAAGTAACCTAAGTGAAAAAAAATTAATGAATACTCAGGGTATCAGAATTGCAATGGGTTTTTTTTCATCGTTTCGCAGAAACGAAATATTTATTGCAAATTATTAACAAATCTGAACCTTCTTTATAATCACACTTTAGTAATAATAATAACGCTATATATTATACTGCTGGAAAAGTTGATGCCAAAATACATAAATACGCTGTGTGAGTGAACAATGCTTGAGATTTGAAATTTATGCATATAAAAATATTATTCAATCAATACATACTATTTAGAAGATTCCTTTTACTCAACGTTATTACAGAATGCATAATATGCGACCATCATCATCATCATCATCATCACATCATACTTATACAATTTTTTAGCAACGCATTCCTCATAATCCTCATCCAGCAATATCCCTTTGTACTCCTTCCGTAACCGATACGGATATTTATACGGATACCGAATATACCGATGGGATGTGTATTGAGTTCCGATCGGATATATCCCAACAAGTCACATAGCTACACTACATCCACATCGCAAGTGTGTAGGGAGAGATAGGGATATTTGATGGATGCATAAGACTTTGTGTGTGCTAGCTTACATGCCGGCCGGACCATGCGGTTCTCTCTGTGTGCAAGTGTGTTTGCCGTGCAAAAAAAGACAATAGAAAAGCAACCGACCCACGACCGACCGACACGACCGCATGTCAGCTCAGTTCACGCGCTCGCTGCTGCTATGCTGCCCAGCCAGTTACGTTAAGACGAGAGTTTAGAAGGTGAACAAAAGCAAGTAAAATAACTTTTTTTTTATATAAATTCAGTTCGGTTGACGCTTGACTACACAAATCCTGTAAGTTAATCCCCATTCCCGAGTCTGTCATCAGTAGTAGTAAGTTAAGGAAGTTAATTTTTTGTCAATCTTGCCACTTGTCATCTTTTCTTTCATTTCGCTAAAATTAACATTTTTTTAATTATTTCATTCATCTAAAGAGCAACTGACTGGATGATGGATTGTTTGAACTTATTGTGTGTGTCATGTGTGGTGTCATAATTTGACTCACTTATGACTAAAACGACTAAAAAAAGTTGATTGGGGTTGTCAGTTGTTGTATAGTAGTAGAAGGAGTAGCTAAGCTTATGGATTTTTGAATTTATATAGTTTATAATTATTAAAATTTATAATTGACAGACAGTCAGTAAGTTGTCAGTCAGTCAGTTTAAAATAATAAGTAATAGGATTGAAGGACTATATATATTTGGAATATATATATATTGTAACTTCTAAGGCAGGATTAAAACCGATAATATATATTATATAGGTATATAGGTACTATAATTTTTCCGATTTTCAAAATTTACATTCATTCTGATCCTCTGACATGAGAGATATAGTACAGGATAGTGCACTGGTTCTGTGCTGAAGATAAGGTAGATTGTTAGCAAGGTGTTGACCATTTGAAATGAGGATAGGATAATACATTATTACAACATGTGACATGCTGGGGTGTTATATTTGAAATAGGTGTAACATTTATTACATACGACGAATCACTATTTTAGCCAAATTGTGTGTAGGTGGATTTGAACGTTGTTATTATTATTATTATTTTATGTGTACACTGCCTCGCTCGAGGGAGGAACCGCCTTCCCATTTCATGCATTCTCTCCTATATAACGTGTTCCTATAACTGACAAATATATATAAGTGTGAAACTGTAACTGTTTCAGAAAAATAACTGGTTTAAAATGCCGCAGCATCAAACTAAAAAGAGTTCAACGCCAGTTATTGGTGGATCGTCAATGAAAAGGAGGTAATACCTAATCTGATGAAATTGCAATACACATTTAACATGAGCTCGGATTTGATGATGAATATATATGTATATGTTGATTATTTGTGACTTACCTAATTATAATTGTAGGTCTGAGCTCGTCGTAAGGGAAAAGTATTGTAATACCCTTCCGGATCTGCCCTTCGATCCAAAATTCATGGCGTATCGGTTTGGATCCAATCGTTTTGTAACCTACTCTACAACCTCGTTAGAGAGAAGCCATGTGTATGAAGTGACCGAGCCGGATTTGGATTTAGGGATCGATGTGGAGTTGGTGATTCCGAATTATTACAGTGCACCACCCAATGCGTCCCAGCATTTGGATCCCAAAGATGAGCGACTTTTAGAAGATGACAGCGTACTGCAGAAAAACCAAACGAAGAGTATGCACCATGCGAAAAGTGCGTCTTGGCTTCGTAGAACAGAGTATATTTCTTCAGAGCAAACAACCCGATTCCAGCCTCGGACGATTCAAAAAGTGGAGGCTAAGGTCGGCTGCTCCATCAAGAAAAGCTGGAAGGAGGAAATGCACTATATGGACAGAGATTCCCAGGTTGAGTTGTTGACATATGTTGAGGATTGAGTCATTAAGAAACTGTGTATGATATACGAACTACATTGGTTGTTGGTTTATTTTGTTGTAGATTTCAAATATCAAGAAAACGTTTGACGACGCGATGAAACCAATTGAGGGACACTTTGCTAAGAAGCCTAATGTTGTACCCTTGGAAGTTCTCCCTGTATTTCCTGATTTCCAACTTTGGAAGCACCAATTCGCACAGGTAATAAATCACTTAGGGTGTCAAACTTTTTTGCTAAAATGGTGACTGGTTGATAAACTATGTACACAATATTGGAACAAATTTAATAATAATTTGCAAATTCTTAAAATAGGTCATATTCGCTTCTGATCCTGTACCTGTTGGTCGCTCTGTCCCTGCACAATTAGAAGAAATGTCCCAAGCCATGATCAGGTAAAAATGCTAATACATTAACAAACTAAATTCTTCATTGAACTATTTCTGAGCACTATGCAATGATAAAAGAAAGGCGAATCGACGTTAAACTAAACATCATCCTACGCAGTTTCGAACTGACACTTCTGCTTTTGATATTGAGTAATTAATTGACGCTCTTCACTCGTATGTTGAGATCATGCTTTATGCTTTCCATGCGTTGAATTGAGCTAGTTCCATTCATTCGTTCAGTTTGTCTTACGGAATGCTGCAAAAAAGAGGAGCCATTTGACCAATGGGAATGAAACAGATGTCTGAGCTAGTGTTTCAATAAAACACGCGTACCTCAGACGCTGGGATATTGTTGCGATTTTTATTGATACATTTTTATATGCTTACAGAGGTGTCATGGATGAAAGTGATGAGCAGTTTGTAGCCTACTTTCTGCCCTCTGAAGAAACGCTGACCAAAAGAAAAAGAGATTTAGAAATAGAGCAAGAGTACCAAGAAGACGAAGTGTATGAATACAGAATGGTGAGCGAGTACAACTGGAATGTCAAAAGTAAAGCAACTAAAGGCTATGAGGAAAACTACTTTTTCGTTATTCGAGATAACGGAGTGTTCTATAATGGACTCGAAACTAGGTAATTATCATGATATTTGAACTGCTCATGAGATAATACATAAATCTTTGGAAATGCTGTTTTGTTAATGGTCTTCATCCCCATTTTAACAGAGTACGTCTAAGTAAACGCCGCACACGTGGGCCTAATCCACAACTTAATACCAAGTTATGCGTAAAACATGTGCCATTAGCAGCGATTGACTACAGATTCCAAAGAAAGAGGGAACGAGAACTTGAGTCTTTGCAGGAGGAAGACGAAGAGGAAGAAATTGTGGAAAAATCTGTCAAATCATATGTACAAGTCGAAGCTGATAAAGGCCCTGATGACTCTTCAGGTGGATCGAATTCAGAGAAATCTGATTCAGGTAATTGCATTTATACTTGTTTCTAGAATTTTACGTGAACCGAAGAATTGTATTTTTATTATTTATGAATTACGATTTTTAACTTCTAGACCAAAGAAAACCGGAGCCAAAAGCTTCCAAAGGAATCGTTAGCGGTGAAAGTGATAAGGAACACGCCTCTTCCGATTCAGATAAAGAAAGTCGGAACGGCAGTGACAGAGATTCCGAGTCTGGCTCAAGTTCTGGCTCATCAGGATAGTCGTCCTCGTCTGGGGAGGATTCGGATTAGTTCAAATAGTGTTTACGAGGCTTTCAAAACAGAAAAATGAGGTAATTATGGGGTCGTCTGCAGAATTGCTGAATAACTTTTTGACGTAACTGACGGGATAACATGTATTTGAATAAATTACCACATAATTTAACTATTTCGTAAGGTAGATTATAAACTAAAATTAACAACCGCTATGAAGTATCACTTGGTTTGTCTAACATGTTCAGTAATGGCGATGTATCCACAGATGGGCATACAACGCTAATCTGAAAATATCCATAGATCAAATAATTTTTTGTGTTATGTTTTGTATAATAACTGTACAGTTAATAATAAATGTGAGGGAATTTATCTGTGTTGTAAAATAATTTATGTCTATATGAATTTGTCTTCGACTTTTTGCATCATATGATACATCCTTTTTATTTTCTGAACCACTCAGAGGCTGTCCTTTGACTTTATTCAGTCTCTGTAGACTATCTCTCTCAAGAAGACTATCAGGTATTCATATACCTTTTCTTCTCCTGTGTTTAAAGAGTAGTGTTGTGTGCATTCCTTCATTTCCTTCTGCCTTCTTCCTTCTTGGTAGCGGATATATTTGTAGCGTGTAGCAGGCAAAGGGTGAAGGGTGAAATGGTGAAAATGAGGGTTTTTATCTTATTCTTACTTTTATGAACGATAACAGAGGAATTTGCAAATCTCATGCTTGAGTTTGAGCCCATATGAAGAGGCCTACTTGCCACCAATCACGGTCTCTCTAGCTCCTCGCAAATCTTGTCCTGGTGGGAGGGGTTTGAGGCCAACATGAACAGCGTCCGCAGGGTTGTCAAAGCGGTGGAGTCGTATCCCTACGGACGGACAAAATCGAGCATATAGACCACAGAAAGGTGGAAGGATTTAACATGCCGCGACAATGCAATTGTTAAGCTCGCCCAAATTGCCAGACGCCACATTATCGAGAAGTAGGTCTATGTAAAAGGATGCAGATACTCGCTCTTTAGTCTCCTCCAACTAATTGTAAGTCTTACCAACACCACCACGCCACCATTGCCTTTCTGAATACTTTCAAGCTCCATCCGTCTCTGCCATTGTCGTTTTCGAATACCCTATCCAACGATAAAAGGAAGTAGTTTTTAATTTAGAGTCTTTGTTTGCGTCACAACCTGGGCATGCGTATTTACATTATTATTATTCACTTTCGTCCAAACAATGAAAGTTTACACTTGCGTTAGCATTATCAAAAGAGTGAACCACGATCATGGGATGACTAACTGGGAGAGTCGCAAAATACCGTCCCATTTCTCGTGCAGTTCGCGAGACTCCACTCAAAAAAGCCTTTTAAATTAAATTACATACATATTTTTAATGAAAGGATTAAGCTAAACATTAAAAAGGCCACAGCTTTAGTAAAATATGCACATGCTGTTATATTTTTTTACTACTGTACTAGACTGTCGTGCCAGTACTAAGTACTGGTCAAAAATGAGAAGCCCTTGTGCGTGAGTGTGTATCCCGTCACAAAATCCATTTCTCGGATATGGATATTCCTCTACGGTGTGTAGGACATACGCAGGTTTCAATGCCAAGCAGGAATTACGACTAGGGCCAAAAGTGAAATAGTTGTAGCGACTCCGCATTATTGTCACCACCACCACAACCCTATATTGACGTCACCACTGTCTAGTTCCATGCTTGGGAACCGACTTTTAGCAGTTCAAAAAGAGCGAGTGAGTTTTGAGTGGTACAGGCAAATGTTTGGCGAGAATTTGGTGGCAAACTATTATTACTTTATGAATTACGCTTACGTTACGCTCGATAAGAGTCAAAACTAAATTGTAAGAATGCACAGTTCATCCGACACAGCCGGTGACAAGGTGCCAAGTAAGTAGCTTCTTATCTTTATACTTTTTATTACATACGAAGATGAGAATTGGAGACCGGTTGCATGCAAGCACAAACAAAACCCAACTCGAATGCATGATTCGAAAGGAAATCAGTATTTAAAAAGATAAAAGGTGAATTACAAACTACTGTAGTGGAATTTGGGGAAACAAGTTTTTTTTTTAAAGATTGCAGCTCTGATGATTGCTGTTTCATATAGTTTAAAGGTGGTCAGGTGGTCAGGTGAACTCGAGTCTTCAGTAATGCCCCGATTCATCTAGTGTCATTCGGTTATTCCGTCAATTTTAACTGACACTATAATTACATTCAATTTCAAAACACTCAAGTTGTTTGCGACCAGAGATAGTACACACTTTTCATTTTATTGCAAAGCAAAGCGACTGGCACAACTCAATAGAGCACATTACACGGTCTATTCCTATTTCAATGAGGAATGCATGAGCTTCCATTTCGTTGCATCACTAACAAAGGGGAGGAATTCTTATAGTTAGAGATTCTGTGGGCCATCGGTTTCATCGCCCTTCATCTATATCCCTATGAATGAATCAGTACACGGTCTCCAGCTACAAAGGAGGAGAGGAGGCTAGCAGAGGAGCTCGCCTTCGAGAATGGACTCATATCTCTTCTCTGCATGCGAAATGCAGATGCGAAACCCGGTCAGACTGGCAGTGTGCATCTGCAATTCGCAAAGGAAAGTCGTGTCGTGCGTGTCGTATCTGCTTGCTTTGCTACTTTTTGTTAGTCACTGCATAAAACATTGTGGTGGTGCGGTGTGAGAAGAATGGACTCCGCTAACGCCAATTTCACAAAGAGGGTGGAGGAAGTCGTGAGGGACTACCCGGTCGAGGTGAAAACCGCTCTAAAAGGGCCACATTATCCATTGTTGGAACAACTCTTTGGTGGACTAGAGGATCCTCGACCCGAGCTCTGCTCATTTGTTAAAATGTACCGGAAAGTCTTTAAAGCTGAGGAAGATGGCTCATCATTGTCAGTTGTTGCAAGTGAGGTTGTGCCCGACCAGATCAGCAGCCCGTCGTCGTCGGCTTCAGGTGTCACAAAGTTTTGCTTGGAAATGTACCGAATGCGCCTTTACAAATGCTTCAACGTCGAAAGTATCACGTGTCAAAATTTTGTGAGGGAGGATGACCTCTGTGCTGCTCATGAGGAAGGGACGAGGAGAGTGCTGAGCTGGCTGGAGGAGCGGGAGGAAAGTAATACTATCAAAGAGCTGATAAAGTCTACCTTGGAAAAGGAATGTGGTTGGATTAGAGCGATAAATACAGAAAGGTTTAAGAAATACGTGCATCACTCTTTCGAAGAAGAATTATGGAACGGAACACTTCTTTTACAAAATAGCTTTCGCTTAAAAAATCCCACGGGTGATGGTGTTGATAATGGTCCAAAAGGGGAGATGCAGGCCATGAACGAGAAAATTGACAATGAAATTAAAAGTCGGGTACAAAGTTTCAGACAAGGGATACCGGAGGTTACAGACGAGGTCATTATTAATTTGGTTAACAACACTGCGGAGGTATTGCTCTCAAAGCTGGGCGAGTTGGGCCGTCAAGTGAAAACTAAAAATAAGGAATTTGTAGCAACTTTTGCAACCTCGTATCTGAAACAGGTTGTAAGTGAGTACGCGGAGGAAATGGGCTCATTTTTGGGACCCAAGTCGAGTATCCATGCGGTGGCGGTGAAGGAAGCCCATCAAATGTTTAAAGGAGAAGCCTTCCAAAAATGGGAGGGGAAAATATTTGCGCTGGACCGGGCATTTTCCACGGCTCCACAACTTGTCAAGCTGAATGAAATGATGGAGCAGTCATTTAGTCAGCTCTTGATTCAAAAAAGGGGCGTAATTTTACAGCAATACTTTGCGGAGCGGAAAGAGCGGCATACCAAGGAAGCCATGCAGCTAATGCAAGCGATTGGAGGTGATGATGAGTCGTTCTGTGCCAAACTGTCCGATTCCCTGGTGGAATGCGAAAGGTCGTTGATCATGGACAAGTTGACCACAGTCCAAACTGGTGAGTTACAAGTACAAAATTGCACCAATTATAATATTTTTACTCGGCAAATATTCATTTCGCTAATCTGGGTTTCTTGTGCAGGTCATACGGGGATAGGGGAGGATGGGAATATGGCTCCTCCGGGAACTCGACAAAATCCTAATAATGTTCCAATTCCAACTAGCATCTCCATCGCTTCAACTTCCACCAACAACTTTGAGAACACGACAACTTGCTCATCCTCAAATGGAACTGGGGGGAGCGGACCAGGAGAAGAAAATATCCCGCAAGAATCATCCCACAACTCCCACTCCGTACCTGAGATCAATCCTACAAATTCCGATAATCTTGATCCTGGAAACGAGTTAAGGATCATACATACGTATACTGTCACTGTAGGACCAACACAAGCTAGCACAACAATTGCCCCTCTCGCCCGAGATCATCAACTTCAAGCCCAACAGTCACCCTCCTCATCATTGTTAGCCGGGCATGCTTCCAAATGGGATCTTGAGCAAATCCCATACCATGAGCACCTTCTCCCAAAAGCCACATCCCAACCAGGAAAACGAAAGAGTGATGTCTCCATCGTTCGGGAGTCATTGGGTACTTTTGGAATTACCATTACGAGTTGTGGTGGACTGCGGGCTGCGATTACAATCGATAACATTCCATACCTACTTGTTGAATCCGGAGGTGAAAGTGTGGAAAAAGCCTCAATATTCCCACTTTTGATGGGGCTAACTTCGGACAGCCGGGAGTTTGTTTTTGGAAATGATGTGACCAGACTCAACGGTAAGCTACGTTGGATATTTGCGGTGGGTCAGCGCCTCGACTCGGAACACAACCGTCTAGGTAATTCTTCGCTAACGGCAGAGCTGGACGGGAAGGTAGTCACATTTCCTCTGGAGCTACTACTTGGTAAAATCATCCATCATGTCAAGACCCGAATGGAGCAAGTCCTCAAGCAAAAATTTGGACGTAAATCCGTATGCCCGAAAAAACTATTCCTGTCTGTTCCTCCCCATTTCAAGGGATTTCAAGTACAGCAATTAGCGGATGCCACTGTTACAATCGGGCTGGAACCCACATGCGTTGCAACCCTGGCTGAGCCCACCCTCCTGGCATTCGACTTTTTCCGGAAAGAGCTTTCCGAATCCCAAAGCAGTTCCGGAAATATCCTGATCATTTGCCAGTACTCGAGCTATATCGTGCTAAACCTGTTTTACTTCGCCAGGCGCAAAAGCACGATGACAATTAGCCCCCTCAAGGCCAAGGCAACCTCCCTGGATTTCTCAAAGGTCCAAATCCACGAACAGGAAATATTTACCCGTGTTTGGTTGTACCTGAAAGACATTGAAGGGATGTGCATCAGCCATCCTTATATTTGTTTAAAAACGGGAAAGGAATCTCCCTATTCCAAAATTATTCGGAATGCCATCTCCGCCACGTCCATAGTGTCCACCCGAGTATTTCAGTTTGACGAGTTGGCTTCGGTCCGGGGAGTGACCTCCGTGGGGAATTACGGATATTGGAGAAAGTCTGGCAAACGAGTGGATTTATCAAGTGATTGGTTTGTGATATTCAAGGGAGATCCTTCCGACGTGATAATTCAACAAGTAGATGAATGTATGGCCATGTTTTCCCAGTTTGATGAACCGAAAACTAATTCTGAATCCGCCGATGGGATTGATGAGCCCCGAAAGAAGATTAGAAAAAAATAAAATTACTCTTTTAAAAGAAAAAAACTGTGACTCTTTTGACAATCAAATCCACTTTGTACGTAAATATTACATGCTATTTTAAATACAGCCGTTGTGCATTTTGTGAATAACTCGACATGTGTACTTTTCAAAACCACTATGAATGAATTCTTGATTGCATCCCAAATGTTAGATCATCGCGAAAGGATGTAAAAACACATTTCAGGAGCTTAATGATAATGACATGTTCTTGCATTCGCAATAGGGATTAAGGATGGGTTTTATTGTACGTCACGATAGCTTCTGTTTATGACACCTCGTTTTGCTCTCATTTTGCATTATGTATTGTCAGAGTGTATAATATTGGCGTGGCTACATGATTCACTTCATACGCTTACCGTGGGAAAATACCATAGTGGTCTTGTTTGCAGGGAAGGAGAGGCTATTAAAAACTTTTATGTTTGCTAATGCTTAAATGGACGAATAACAAATTTTTTGTTTATGAGTCTTGCTAAAGATAATGGCCCAATTAAAGAAATGGATGGAATACTCTTACTATTATCCAGCAGCTGCATATCTAGAATAAAAAACAGCATTTTGAACCTTATACTTTCGCGACGCAAGCATGCTAATATTTATTTAATTTATTATTCAAAATTATAATGCTGCATCGTATTTTCTTGCGTGGTACGGAAGTCGGCATCCATATTGAGGTACGTTGGAGAGGGGATACACATTGAGCACAAAACAAAAGGCAAAAAAAATGTATTTTTACTTGTAGACCAAAATGGATGAAAAGGATTGAACAAAGGTTCGTTTTGTTCGTTTCTGACGGGATGACGGGATAACCTTCTTGCAAATATTCACTGGAGCGGAATACCGTCGTCATCCCCGGCGAATTTTGTTCCAAAGTGTTGTGCTTTATAGAAATTTTGCTAATTGAATGCAAATTTTGTTTCCGCAAGTTTCATGCAATTGTGCGGGTTTTTGACTATAGCAGAGATATATTTATTTACATATCCAGAAATAAAAATAAGTACAATAATTAAAGTTCACTGGTAAATTACTTTCATAGTGTACAGTATGGCTTTTGGCCTAACTACACACTAACTTTTGGCCAATACTAAACTATTACAATGAATATAAATATCAACTGCGTGAGTTTTAACACGGCAGCAGGTTTAAAACACCTGCGGATGGATTGCTACCCAATTCAATAAGTATTGCTACGCACCGCCGCCCAAATGCAGACATTGGCAACTCGCGAGCGATTGCAGCACAAAATATCCTGTATCTTGCACGCTATTTTCTATCATTTGTACTATTAACATGTAGCAATTTATTGCAGGCTAAATCCTTTTTTTTAAATTAAATTTTGTATTTAAGGGTAGCAGCCTCGCAGCGTTGTGATGCTATCTAATGCTTGTCGGATTGTCGATTGTCCGACGGTTTAAATAATCTCCTACCACCGACTAACCTCTACAAATCTAGTGATAATTTAAAATGCCTTGGATACATGGATGCCAGTTCTCGAAACATTTTAGATTATTTGCATGATTGATGAAATTGTCAACCCTTTAATTCCCTCTTTACTCCCTTTCGTTTACTTAAACGGTCCACGTTTAGAGTATACATGAATGGCGAATATATGTTTAAAATATAATTTATTTTATTTTATGTGCATAGGTTGATCTTGGCCAATGCCATTCTTATCGTCATCATGATGGGACTTTTAACTATTATCATAAGAATTAATGTATGGAAAAGTAAAAGCTATTAACTGTTTACTTCACTTCGCTCAGGCTGGTCTAAATTTAGACCAAACCGGCACTTTTAGTGCCGGTGCCGGCACCAAATTTAGTGCACTTGGCACCCGACAAAACCGGTGTCACGAATAATTTTAATAAGCATGTAAAAATCATAAGAAATATAATTCCAATGTATGTTGCGTGCAACAAAGACTGATTGTGAATTGTCAATATGAATTCATGAATCGTATATATAAATGGAAAAAGTGACCACTTATTTTGATGGTCTTTGCATCTAGACTACGATATCAGTAAGTTGCTCGTATTTTTTTAGAATGCAAGCAGTTTTTTCTATGTAATGTACTAAGCGTTGAATGTGTGTAAATTAAGTAGCGGCTTTAATCAATACTGTCAACGTTTCAGGTGTTCAAGAAGAGTCTGAGGGTGAGAATGCGAGAAGAAAGTTCCAGATGAAGTACGAATCTAACTAAACCCTCAAATTCATTACGAGTAAGTGACACTTTTACATTTATTTCAGCATTAAAATATGTACGTACGTACCAAAGTATGGTGTGGCCTAATGAGCGAAATTTGTTTTTCGTTTTTGTTGCAGGTTTGTATGATGGTCAGAGAGAGAGACTTCATCTGCATTTTTGCCTTTTGGTGATGATATTAGTAGTTTTTACAATACTGTGTTCCCAGTATTAGGGATCATAGCGGGAATTTGGCAAATTACTTGGCTATTGGATGAAGGAGTCAATTAGTGATTAATTAAGTTTTATGCAGATACCTACTGTAGTTTGTTATATTATATTATAACTTTGGCAATTGTTACAGCATGTTGGTAGGTTTTTGTGCAGTGAACATGAGGTCCTACTAAAATTGTAATGCAGAAGTTGATTAATATTGTTCCGTGTAAAGTAATTTGTAAGAACAGCAAGAGTGAGAAGTATCCAAGTTCCTAAATTAGTTAGTTTCAGTTTAAGTATAAAGACAAGTTCAATTACCCTGTATACATTCCAATGCCATTTTAAAAGGGTGAATTTATTAATAATTAAATAAATGCAATATTTTATTCTAAATTGCAAGGAAATTAATTGAATCTTTATTAAAGTACCTCTATCTAGCCATTTCAATGGCTGACTTGAAATTTTGTGTTACACAAATACATACATTATATCTCTTCAAGCAATACTAACCACTGAAAACCACTCTAACCAAAGAAACAAAGACAAAAGTAATCCTGATTAAAGAACGCAGCATTTGATAACTGCAATTAACCTACTCATGTTTTACAATCACATACATCAAGACTCAGTCTGCTACCTTCGAGGCTAAATTCGGTCTATATAATATGTGCTTTTTCATTACACGACGATGTCACTAGTTTTAAGCATCAGAAAGGGCTGCGACGCCAGGAAGGACTTTGCCCTCCAAGAGTTCCAAGCTGGCACCACCACCCGTACTGACATGACTAACGAGATCCTCCGTTTTATATTTGGCTGCACAGGTAGCAGTGTCGCCACCTCCAATTATTGTCACGGTTCCAGTCTTAGTGACATTGACGATTTCATCCATTAATCCTTTTGTTCCGTTGGCAAAATTTGGGAATTCAAAAACGCCCATTGGTCCATTCCAAACAATAACCTTAGCCCTCTTCACAGGTTCAAGGTACTGCTTCACCGTTTCAGGCCCAATATCCAAACCCATCCAACCATCAGGAATACCAGCTTCAACAGTCGCATTTCCTACCTGAGCATCTTCAGCAAATTTATCGGCAGTGACGACATCAACCGGCAAGTGGATTTTAACCTTGTTCTTTTCCGCCTTCTCCAAAATCTTTGAAATGATTTTCGAACCCTCCTCGTCAAACAAAGAGCTACCGATATTCATGTTAGATGTTTGCTTGAGGAAGGTAAAAGCCATGCCTCCTCCAATAATCATTTCGTCAACTTTATCCAAAAGGTTTTCGATAAGTTGAATTTTGTCCGCCACTTTAGCACCTCCAAGGATTGCCAAAAAGGGACGCTCAGGATTATCCAACGCCTTGGCAAAGTAGGCGAGTTCTTTCTTCAACAGGAATCCGGAAGCCCGTTGCTCATATCCCTCACCAAGCATGGAGCCATGAGCTCGGTGGGCAGTTCCAAAAGCATCATTGACATACACATCCCCCAATTTTCTAAGACTTTCCCTGAAACTCTTGACAGCAGCAGGATCAGCTTTAACCTTACTCCCCGCTGCATCAACCCCTTTCCCCTCCTCCTCCAAATGGAACCGAAGGTTCTCCAACAAAATCACACTTCCATCAGGAGCGTCACCCACGGCCTTTTCCACCTTCTCGCCGACACAATCATCCAAAAATAGGACGTCCTTGCTCAGTAGCGTTTTCAGCTCGTCGGCAACCGGCTTCAAAGTGTACTTTTGATTTGGTAGCCCATCCGGTCGACCCAAGTGCGACATTAGGACCACCTTCTTGGCAGACTTGAGGGCATAATTGATTGTATCAAGAGCGGCAGTGATTCTCTGGTTGTTGGTGATTTTGCCATCCTTAATTGGAACATTAAAGTCAACCCGGATGAGGACCGATTTTCCACTTAAATCCAGAGCATCTATGGCCAGTTTATTGAACGCCATAATTAGTAGCTGCTGAGAGAAACCTCTTGCGATCAACTTCAGTGAAACAAAAACTTGAGCTCAATTTCAACCGAGAAATAATGAGGTGACCGGTTAGTTCAGGACTAGCAGCTTCTACAATAAATATATAAAGTAAAAAAGACAAATATTGAATAGCATTGAGAACATGGTATAAAAATCACAAAATATAATAATAATAAATTTTAACCCTTCTCCAACTTTATAGTCCAAAACATTCACCAATTTTTTACTCTTCTAAATATAGTTCAACCAACAAGAAATTAAAACATTTAACGTACCCCAAATGTATCCCCCGTTTTTGATTACTAATTTAATTTCCTCTTGAATTCCCCTATTCTTTTATTCTGCCTCCTACTTCATTCACGTTTCACACCGACCGACTGTGACTCCCAAAAGCCAAAAATCTCCTCACGATCCCATCACATGTCCATGTCCATTATACTGTGTGTGTGATGTGTGTGGTGGAACATGGAACATGGTGAATAGGTTTATAGTAGTAGGTCTCTAGCAGATCTATCTAGCATGTCATACTCCGGTTGTGTATTGTAAATTGTAACAAGCATCAACGAGGCAACGTAACCTTGGGATACTATTAAGCCATATATATATACGCACGCACACACTGCATATGTACGTATGCATTTCACTTGGATCCGATTCACATCACATCATACCACATTTCCATGATGTGTGTGTAATAATGCACATATTGCACATTAATATGTCTGTACATCATATTATGTACCTTTTTACCTTTTATTCACATAAAGCATGCAATAATGAGTGGCACGAGAAATCGGCACGAGTGGATTTACGGATTAAGGGATGAACTATATGAAATGAACATGAGCTGCGTAATATTACCCTGTATTTACGCATATAATAACGGCATAACGCACAAAATATTTTGTTACGGATCGGTGTTTTTTCTCTGTTTTTTTTTAAAAAGAAAACCCGTCGTTAGCAGCTTGTATACCTATGCTGTGCAAAGTTTGTTCCGAAAGGAGACCGGCTTCCATGGAGACACATAATAAAATGAATGAGTGAGGTGTTTTTTGCATTTGAAAGAAACGGATACGTTGTTTTTTTCAATGAAAGGAAAGCGAAAGTAGTAAGAGTCCGAAAATTCGGAGTTTTGGCTGCGAAAGCAACCCGGAAAGCTCAGGAAGAGCTCACAAAACTCCCGCAACCATCCGAAAATAGCAGGATGTGAGGCGAACAAGAGAGCTTCTCATTTTGAGTCGGGTGACGAGACGACGACGACGACTGGAAATAACACGACGAAAAAAAATGTGAACCCTCCTGTTTTCAGGGTGGTATTGCACACAAAAATAAAGTCATTTTGGGATATGGATATTGATATAAAAGGGAGAGAGCTCTAATCCGGATCCGGAACTACCGTTTTCCTAAGCTCTCTGCTCACGTACACTCGAGCTGAGTACAAAAAAGTAGAAACCCCAATAATACTGCTCGCTTCATAACCGGAGTTCCGAGTTCCCTTGTAGCTAAAACCAGAATAGAGGTACATAATGAAAGGGAGAGCAAGTTAAACAATGTCCTGCCTGAGATACCATAATATGTGGGTTTGTGCGTGTGAGTAGTGAGCTTTTCATACAGCACAGCACGTTGTTTAGCAAACTGCACAAAATCATACCCGCATTGTTTGTAATAATAAAAATAGGTTTGTATGCATGCATATAATTCGTTGTAAAAATGAGTAATTTTTAGGGTTACTGACTTGAGCGATGCGATAAACATACGACGACGTGTATATCCGGATGCATAGGACGGGGAAGCCCTTTTTTTGGGACAATAGGCCGTGAAGGGTAGGCAGGCACTTGGTTTCATTGACTATGGACTGTGTGTAACTGTGGACCCAAATGAAATGTTTGTAGTAGAAAAACATCTGCCTGTGGCCTGCCTGCCCGTCTGCCTGCATTGTCAGTTTTGTAGCTTTTTAGGTTCATCAAAGTTGTTACTCTTTACATTTTTTGTATGTTGCATAATGCTGCATATATGGATGGAATATGGATGGAAGGAAGGAAAAAATTAATAGTGATGTGATATCATTTGCCGACTTGTCACGACAACAAGATGAATATGAAATTGGAGCAAGTCGATATCTTTGTTTCTTGATTGTTGATGATATAAGGTATGGAGGTTGGTAAATAAAACGAGCAAAACTAACAAGGAGGTATACCGGGTAGATTAACTCCAATCAAGGAGTGAAATGTGCATTTATATGTAGTTTCACACGAGGAATACGAAAATGATGTCCATTCTCCCAAATGGAGGGTTGTA
>JAANSN010002821.1:0-21741 GCA_036850665.1 Dicranocentrus wangi
TTTATTTTGTATTTTTCTACTGTTTGTATCATGTTTGTATTGTTGTACACGTAATTTTGTTGAGCCTTGCTTGTTTACATAAAAATATAGCGACCGAGATAATATATAAAACGCGCATGTCGTATTGCTGGAAACTGCAAATCAAAATAATAAATAAATAATATTCCTTGACAAAAACAGTCATTATAATATCCAACTTGAGCTGTTGAAACTTCAGAGAAGCACAAATAAGGACATCCAATTAATTTGATTCTTTCCACGGACTAAAATCCATTTGCGGAATAGCAGTCGACGAGCATAAAATCTGATTATTCCTAAATGTAAGCCAATCCTTAGATTAGAATTTTCAAATCCTAATGATCAACATGTTATAACGAACAGGAATGTTACGACAACCTACCCCATACCACTTTTGAGGAATACGATGGGCTGCACTATAGCGAAGTTCTCAGAGTTATCACAGCAAACTCTTGCTAAACTCACGTTTCTAATTTGCTCAAGTTGCGCTAATAAAGGGAATCAATAACCAATGTGCTTATATTACATTCATATTTGAGAACTGCTGACAATGAGATTTATTGTTAGTTCATCAGGAATTAAAAGTGATACCTTCCGTAAATCCGGAAGTGACTTCCTCATAAAAGAAACGATCTCCTATTCTTAGCCGAATAAACTGATCAGCAACGATACACATGAAGGTTGGTCCTAATACTGCACCTGGTAGTGCGGTCTCTGCAATGCCTCCGACAAATAAATCCAGTTCATCAATGTTAGGATACAACTCGCGGAGACTTTCTGCAGCCTGGAAATCATAATTAAAATCAGAAGCATTTTAGGTTCCCAAGAAAGTTTGAAGATCATAGAATCACAATGGATTTTTACCTGCTTGTCTGAAACTGTAGCAAATTCGTCCCAAGAAGCAATTCTAGAAAGACCACATACTTTACGCCATTCATTGTACGGGGGAATGCCGTGATCCCGCCCACGTTGAATGTTAATTGCAATTAAATCTAGCCCATAGTCATTATTTTCCCGTTGGAACAAGTGATTTGTTATCTACATAAAGAGAAATAGGTCAGTATATTTTGGATCTTCGACAATCACCTCTCATGTTACAGACAGCGAGACAGCTCAGGTAGTGTCAAATTGTTTGTAGAAAGTTTGCTTGTTTATACGGATTGTGCAGCATAACGGTCATTTCGCTGAGATTCCTGAGATGTGAGCCCACGAACTAGATCGGGAAAGTTGTCATAAATTGAATAGGGCTTTGTGTGAGTGGTATAAAGGTCTACCTCTCTTACTGCTCCGAATCGACTTATCATTCTAATAACACAAACATTATTTATTTCATAATCAATTTTAAAAAAAAATTTATGGAGTGTATTTATCCCTGATGCAAACATACTTGATAATTCCTTGAATCATACTGTGTCCAAATCGATATGCTGCAGCTGAAAATGCGTTCGTTACCGAAGGATTAATGTTAGGATCATAAAATCTGGTGTATCCAGACTGCGTTGTCTGCAGTTGAAACTTTCTTATATTGTCAGAGCCCATAATAACTGGTAGGAACTCATTGTACGTTATATGCTGAATCATAGCCCCTACAATCCTTCTGGATTCTTGGAAAATCGTCTCGTCATCCCAATGTGGATTCAATTCCTGTAATTTATTAGCAATCCTATTGTGTTCACGGAACCACACGGTGTGCAGAAGTGCCAGGTGAACTTGTTCATTCAAACGACCATCTCCACCTCGGAAACAAAACCGTTCTTCGGTTTCGTCTGTACATTCGTCTGGATTCCTGGGCATGTATTCACGACCCCCATAATTTTGCGATGACAAACGACCTCCTACACCCTCGCGAATACCAATCATTGCGGATTCAAAACTTCCGTATACCATGGAACCATCCAGGAAATGGGTTACCTGGTTAGATTGCGTTCGCGGTCCAAGATTACATTCCAGGTTAGGTGCTGCTAAGCTCCTGTGTCATAGTTTGTATTCTTAATAATACATTGTATATACGCAAGTAAGTAAAGGCTATTATGGATCTACTACTACCTTACGAGTGCCATACATGTTTGACTCCATTCTCTGTAGAATGGGTCATCTTCTGGAACGGAAATTGGGAAGCAGTCCGGATGTTTTAGGTCATTTTCTAATTCTTGCCCATCCTCAGTACAGCAGGCTGGCGGACGAACTGAGCGTGAGAGCGGAGTTCCTATATTTAAAACGAATTTTAGCTACAGAGGCATAATACTTATGGTATTGCATTGCATGGTAAAACATGAATTACTCTTGTTTGTATAATATTATTATTATCATGCTGAATTATTGTCCAGCGATACTCACGTGCTATATCATGATCAACGAATTGGCCTAAGTACACAATTGTAGAAAGTATTTTAAAAATATATAAAACAAAACTATCACACATTCACAAAGATGGTTATTAAATTACGTGGCGAGCGACAATATATTTTCAACTATACCCCACTGCATCGTCATTAGCGTTAGATTCTTGTATGGCCTGTTTTCATCTAGAACAAATCGTTGACTAACTAATCTAGCGGATGGCAGTGGTTCTCCATTGTTCTGCATTCGAGGACTGTCGATGCCTGTCGATGACATAAAGAAGTATAAGCAACATAATTGTTTTATAGCGTACGCCATTTAGTTTGTGATATACAACTATTGTCCCGTCACTTTCATCTCTCATTACCATCAGCATACTCTGGAGCAAGAATGCGATTTAAACCAGTCAGCACCTTTCCTATAATAGAAATACATTTTGGTTTACGTCAATAAAAGCAGAAACTTTATATGATACTTTTAACCGTACAAAATATTCACCCAAATCAGGGTTGTTTGGATTGTTGCAACTTCCATCCATAGTTCTATAAGGATATCCCGGGTCACATTCCGATTCCGGAGGACAAGCTCTTTCTGCAATTGTTCCACGTAAACTGAATTTCGGCAAAGCAAAAGTTCCTTGTTGCGGGGTTAGCTTCAGCCTAACAGGAAATGGACTGATTGAATACAGCTAATAGCATAACACATAAACACAAGCATTATTTTTACATTGAAACTTTGACACGTTACATTTTCATTGCATTCTTTGTTGCTTCTATAGCAAGTTGCGCCTTCTCCCCAAGTTCTAATGCATCTTTCTGCAATTGTTCCACGTAAACTGAATTTCGGCAAAGCAAAAGTTCCTTGTTGCGGGGTTAGCTTCAGCCTAAGAGGAAATGGACTGATTTAATATAGCTAATAGCGTAACACATAAACATGAGCATTATTTTTACATTGAAACTCTGACACGTTACATTTTCATTGCATTCTTTGTTGCTTCTATAGCGAGTTGCGCCTTCTCCCCAAGTTCTAAGGCTTCATTTGTAGGTGCTGAAAACATTTGATGGAGGAATGCAGGACTGTTTTTGGAAACGGTGATCTAGGAGTTAAGGGAATCATTAGTAGACAAAATTATATTACATGCCAAAACACATTATGTAGGGTACCTTATTATGACCTTATCGCAAGCATGTATCTTACGTTTTTATTAACGATTATATCATGAATCTTGTCTTGTCTTTGTTGTAACGTTTTTATACTCATCTCTGCTATTTCGTGTAACTGTTTCGCACTAATTTGCGGAATTGGTATATCCGGAGGGCTTGGAGTTACGAGGATGGAAAACTGTTCTAAAGTCGGAACATCGGCTATTGAAATATTACTCCATGGAACTTCGGTTTTAGCCAATGGGCAGCAAATCCCGTTTTGTTCTCCGTTTATTTGGCATACCCCTCTTCCAAAATAGTCTTGATTATCAATGTAGAACAGTGTGCAGTGTACTACCGGCCGACAAAGTCCTGCACGCTATTTTATCGAATAACGAATTAAGAAAACAACTAGTGAAAAAAAGTCTAATTACTTGAGTATCAATTCTGGCCAGTATCAATGTTTACCATATCAGGGGTTTCGCACTCGGGATAATTTGGCGAGGCTGCTTCCAAGGCTTCGTTGAATTTGGGAAGTTTTGTCAATCCTTTATTGCTTCCACTCTATATAAACATAATTAGACGTATGCATTTAATTTGTAAAAAGCGATTAACATTTAACAGAAAGTGATTTGTTACCGCTGTTGCCGCTCTCTTATATTGTTCACTTGGGTTCACAAAAAGAACAATCCATATTACGCCAAATATTATGTTAATTACGTACTTGCCCATTTCAAATAACTTCTCTATTTTTTAGAATAACTAGGAATATTATGAATTATGAACGCAGAATAGAACCAGACATGGCACAGTCAAATTCTGACATTATTTGTGAGTTTTCATGCAATAAACCATATTATTGTGATTGTAAATGCATACACACATGCATACACAAGTTGTTAGTTGTTCATATAAACGGTATCCTTCCGCAGTTCACGAAAGTTCATTGCTGCCTACCAATAAATAAGCTAAAATAAGTCGGTTTCTACCCTTTTGAGCTGTTCTTATTCCTTCTATGTATTTGCTGTTCTGAAAATAACGATGAGAGCTTTTTTGTCGGAAAATGTAGTAAGAAAGACCAAAGGGTACGCAGGTGAGTATACCCTTTATGCGAGAGAGGGTAGAAAATCTAAGCCCTTTAATTTTGACTACATGTATACGCAGTAAAAGTTGTTATATATTGGTGTTATATATTGATGCTTTATGTCGGAAGGAATATTCAATTTTTGTGCATTTATAAATAATGCTCCAACACTTTCATACCTTTAATGATATATCAAGGAATTGGAATAGGCCTTATGGCTTATATGGACAGCATGGATTTGTTTTTGGTAGTAGCACATACATGTGAAAAAAATAATACGTAGAGCAACCTCCAATGTGTCAAGCTTTATATTCATATGTCAACACTTTTATATTGTTTAACATTTCAACAAGAACAATACTCACGTTACATACATTAAAAATTTACGTCGAAGATCGGGTCGCTACATAATATAATTAAAGTAGTAAGCTATTTAAATGTATTTTGGCTTAGAAATCTCGACCTCTTCTTCTATTAGGATTATCAAACTGATTGCCTTGACCTTGCCCTTGATTGCCACGAGGTCTTTGGTTCGGGTTTGGCCTCTGTTGCCCACCACCACCACCACCACGACGTTTTTCTGTCCAGAACCGGAGATCAACCCTTGGAATTGCATCAGAGGTACATGGTTGTCGTTGATTCCTATTTTTAGAATATGAAATATTATTCAATATGCATTTAACCAATACACCAATAGGCCAATACGATTATAATTAAGCAGGCATAGCTATATACACGGGCATTCAAGGACGTAAAGTAACGTAAAGTCATTCGTTGTGCTTACAAAAAAGACGCCTTCTGGAAAACAAGCGGTTGGATAACAGAAATATCATCTGCATTATCGCAGAACACTCTAGCTAAACTGACTTTCTTGATTTGATCCAGTTGAGCTAAAATTAGAATAAATAAAGACTTGTGCCTAATCCACATGTATTATACACTTTCATAATCATAATATTCATAATATACCCTCAGTAAATCTTGCTGTGTTCTCCTCGTAAAAAAATCGATCTCCTCGTCTTAACCTTGAAAATTGATCTCCAACAATGCACACAAACGTTGGTCCTAAAACTGCGCCATCCAAAGGTTTCTCAGAAACGCCACCAACAAACAAATCCACTTCATCAACATTAGGATATATTTTGGAAAGAATTTCACTGGTCTAAAAAATCAAATTGATTTTGAGAAATTCGATTAGTCATCGTCATTTCAATTGTAAACTATTTAATCATTACAATGTGCATACATTATTTTATTATCACATATCCAACCTGTTTATCTGATACTTCCTCGAAATCTCTCCAAGAAGACAATCTCTTCAAGCCACAAACTTCACGCCAATCATTATACGGTGGAAGACCATGATCTCTACCTCTTTGAATATTCAAGGCCATCAGATCAAGTCCAAATCCGGATTGACCTTCAAATAAATGATTGGTAACCTGTGCAAAAAAGATATAGATTTGAGCGTGTGATACGAAACCACAGTGAATCGACATTTTTGCTAAACTCCTTTACCGCTTCTGATGCGAAATGATCCATTGTCTGTGACTCCTGATTTGCCAAACCTCGGACAAGATCATCAAATGAGTCATAAACGTCAAAAGGCTGGAATTGGGTTTTCGAGAAAGGTATATTTTGCGATGCTCCAAACGGATTGAACATCCTTTCCAATAAACCAAGACCATTTGCGAATTGTAGACATTTATGAGTTCTCAAAAAATGAAGTATGGAAAGTCATTGTTCTATTAATTAATTTCGTACTTGACCACTCCTTGAATCATGCTATGTCCAAATCGGTAAGCGGCTGCAGCAAATGCATTCGTGATGGACGCATCAATGGTCGGATTATAAAGTTGAGTATAACCTTTTTGTGTTGGTTGCAACTCAAAGGTACGCATAAAGGCAGGTCCAAGAATCAGTGGTAGGAATTCGTTGTAAGTTATATGCTGGAACTCGGCGATAACAATTCTCCTGGCCTCTTGATAAATTGTCTCGTCTGACCAGTGTGGGTTCAATTTCTCCAGCTCACGAGCGATCCTATTATGCTCTCGGAACCATACTGTGTGTATTACGGCTAATTGAACTTGCTCATTGACTCGGAGATCCCCAGCTCGAAAACAGAATTTTTCTTGGTTGGTATCCGAACATTCGTTTGGATTTGCAGGCATGAGCTCTCGATTCTTGCTGTTTTGACGAAGGAGACGTCCTCCTTCACCTTCACGAAGGGACCGAGCTCTCCTCTCCGTAGACCCATAGATTTGGGAACCATCCAAGTAGTGAGTGATTTGGTTGAGTTGCTCGCGTGGACCGAGATTACATTCTTTTCGTGGGGCCGGTAAACTCCTAAAGTGATTCATATTTATTATCATATTATTATGCATAGAATGAGCGTACCTAAAATAGGATATGCTAATAGGTATATGCAAAAAAAATACCTCACGAACTCCATACACCTTTGATTGAACTGTCGATAAAATGAATCATCTGATGGAACCTCGATTGGAAAACAGTCAGGATGCCGCAGGCTAGCCTCCAGAGGTTGCCCATTTTCACAACATGATATTCCAGTTGAGTTCTCGCCTTTAACGATTGGCGTATCTGAAAATTCGCGTAAAATGTAGGTTATTTTGTGTAAAGAATGAATAAAATTGGCTAAATTATAACATAAAATGAGCACTTATTAGCATTTAAAGTGTTATTTACGGGTTAAATCATGATCCACAAATTGGCCTGCCGAATAATTAAAAAACAAACAAAATTAGTAAGGAAATAATCCTAATTTCAACTTGACCTTGATAATTATTATACGGGTACTCTAACAATGAGGACGGCTTACTCACCCCATTGCATAACCATCAGGGTTAGATTTCGATAAGGCCGATTTTCATCTGGAATGAATCTCTCGCTAAGCAGTCGGGGTGACGGCAGAAGCTGTCCATTCGATTGAACACGTGGGCTATTAACACCTTTTCGGAATATGAGAATTCTTTGCTCAGTTTCTTTTTTACTATTTATGTCTTATAGTTAAATGCTGAACTGATCGACTGACTAATTTAAATGGTTATAGCGTTACATACCATCGCCATATTTTGGGGGAAGAATTCGCTGGAAAGCAGTTTGGCTTTTTCCTAATTTTATCATCATATCACGCGATCAAAGTTAAATAGGAGGATACGGTGTAAACTGTAAAAGGCATGTATTTTGCAGTGAGTATTACGTTACCCCAATCGACATTCTTTTGGTTATTACAGCTGCCATCCACAGTTCTGTAGGGATAACTCGGATTACATTGGGCTTCAGCTGGACAAGATCTCTCAGCCGCAGTTCCTCTCACGCTAAACTTTGGCAAAGCAAATGTGCCTTGCAATGATGTAAGCTGGAAGCTACGATGACACGAGATATATTATCATTACTATCTAATCTAAATGACATTAAACGACAAAAGAAATCCAGAAATGCTATTCTACTGACTTTTGAACCACGTTCATTGTTGTCTCAATGTTTAACTGCGCATCATTTCCAATATCCAGGACTTGATTAGTAGTCTCAAAGAATTTTTGGTGGGATGCAGCCGGTGTACCTTTCGGAACTGTAACCTATTGCATGTCAAAATATGTAAATTACGCAGTAAACACCAGGTCAGGGGGTAGCATGTACTCCAGATTCTATGAAAATTTTATCTTTCATTCAACAGACCATTTTATTAAAGAGAATATCCTGAATCTTGTCAGTTCTCTCCTTAAAAGTCTGCAAACTCATTTCAGCCACTTCTTGTAACTGCCTGTTACTAATCTGCGGAACGGGAACGTCTGGTGGTGGGGGTGGAGTGAGAACTCCGTCATTACCTACTCCAGCTTGAATTGGAACCTTTGGTCGGGTATTAACTCGCTTGCCATTCGTATCCATTTTATCAATTGGACAGCAAACCCCATTTTGTCCACCGCGTGTTTGGCAAGGTCGCTCTAACAGAGACGGAATTTCAGCGTAGAAAATGGCACACTGAGCTAATGGTTTGCAGAGTCCTTGCCGCTGCATTGCATTAAGCAAATGTAAAGATCAAGTACAAACAAAAAACTACATAATAATTAGATTGTTCTTGGAAAGTAACAATAACAGTTAAACATACTTTATCTGGGGCCTGACAAGTTGGGAAATTTTGCGTTGGTGCGTCATCAAAAACAATGTCAAACCTTTGGCCAGCTGCAGCTGCAGAACCCCTCCTTCCATCCTATACGTAACAAAAGGCGAAGATCAAAAAAATGATAATGCTAGCTAGCTGATTTGCCCTGTTTGGCCACAAACATTCCTTCCAAACATTGCTATTTTTCATATGAATTTCAGCGATTCACTTACTTCCCCAAATTTGATCTGTCCGTTTACCAAAGTGGGTAAAATTACGAGAAACAGAGCACCGAACGTCCTCAGAAAATGTATACTCCCCATTCTCAAGCTAAATTTCTCCATTTTCTGGCACATTAAAATAACTTCCAGTTGGCGGGGAGCACCAATGAATCAACAAAATTCTCAAGGAAATGATTCAATCCACTAATCTTGAATACATCAGCTATTTACATAAAAAGTGAACTCACGAAGTTCGCAGCTCGCAAAAGTGGAATGATGAATGTGATGATGGTGTGGTGGTGCACCAGTCTGGTAAAATAGGGATGTTTCGAGATATATTTTTACAAGCTTGTTTCACAAGAACAGGCTTTTTTGATTTCATTAACAATCACATCATTCACTCACATCAGGTAAAAAAAATTTTTCTGCTCTTGTTCTGCACGTTCTGCATAGGGTCAGAGCGTATGCATTGTTTTCTCTGCTCTCAACTTCTCACAAAACTCACAAATAAAAACAAACGGTGCACTGATAACAATATGAAATATATGAAATCTGTGTAGCCCGACGTACGTCTGCACTGAACTGCTTGTGTCGTCGGTGTGAATTTGGCAAATTGTATCATCAGCGTTTAGCGTTTGTTTGTTCTATTATGTGTTACTTACTTCTACGCTTACGCTGTCCTCTCCTTTTACTTGTTTGGCATGTCATTACCTTTGTCGTGTTTTCTCTGCTCGTTTCTCTCTGCAACAATGAGTGGCCACAGAGGATTGACTGGCTGAAGGAGGTCGATTGATTGGATTTTATATTGAAAATGTACTCTGAGTAGTTGGCTTGACCCAACATACAAACGTGGAGAGTGTTACACGATTTGACTAGTCCATCATATTTTTCCATACTCCTTTTTCAGTGTTACGCCGATATTTATACCGTTGAGGCGTTTGTGATGATATCAGATATATTTGCTTGCACACACACACACACGGTAGTAACGTGTATCATTAAGGATGCACATGCAGAGAGTTTATATGAGAGACTCTCTCATTTTTAAGCCTTTTCTGCTGTGTTAGATAGATGAAATGAGAAATGATGAAAAAAACTGGTATTCTATTTTGCAGGTATTCTGTAATAAGGATATATAATTTAAACTTGAATGAATAAATGATGATGCATATGGATAAGTATCATGAATTATTGTAAGGTGGCTGGTTCTAGTTAAATACTCGTTTACCTGGTGTGAAATCTTCAAGATATGATATAATATACATGACAAGCCGACAGTATCGATAAACATATTTGAGGTATTATATGCTATGCACCCATGCATCATGTAGTGTTTATCTAGCAACTTCATCTCATCTTTTTAAAGCTATATTACGTCTTCTGACTAAATGCTCATATACGAGCTCTATTATTTACAGCATGCAAAATTGATGATGGTTCCTGACCGTGAATCGTGAAGTGAAGCTCACGAGCTTGCTCATATTTTCATATATATGTTTTAATAATTTTTGTCTTTCACGCTTTGCGATTGTAGACAAAAAGAAGATTTTATCAGCATTTTCTGATTTCAGATATTTAGACTTCAGAAATAGACGTGCTGGAAATTAAGAAAACATTACGGAGGATATTTATGGATATAAAACGTATAAACGAATTATTTGAATGTTAAAGTAAAACAGGTAAATGTTTTCACATTAAGTTTGCAGGCTGGAGACTTGAAGCCAGAAAACTATTATTTAATATGGCCAACCTGCGTGCGTAACCTCATTAAGCAGCAAAAACATGACACACTGTCACAAGCTTGACTCGATACACATCTTGTCTTGAATCTTGTCTTGTTGTTTATAGGTTTATTTGGAAGAGATTTTAGGTAGGTGTATAATTTCACCCTAACTCCATTCCAAGTCAATTTATCTGACAAAACACTGAAAGTATTGAATTATGTTTCGTGTTTCGTGACTTTTGGTTGTGCTCACAATCAATTTTAACTAAACTGTGTAACAGCTGCATACAAAATACAACGGGAAACGTAATACTCCGTTCCCATCAGTCTCCCCATAATTCATATAAAAAAATATTTGAATCAGCTACTTTCTTGAAGTTTAGTTTATGAACCAAAGCTGAAGATGTGAGATGTCAGTCGGCAGGATTTTATGTTTCTTAATATGAACCAGATGCACTACTACATTACAATATATATGGTAGACGCAAGAGGCAGAATTACTTTCTTGAATGCCAAAAACACGATTTCGATACGATATGCAAGATTCAATTCGTAGAATAGATTTAAAGTTATCGTGCGCAGTTGCACTCATGCGAAGGTCTAAATACATACGATTCAGTAATTGATCATCATTCATCATATTATTTAAAATATGATTATATTATATATAATCAAACCAACCAATTGGACTGAAAAGCTGTGGGTGGACACATTCGTGATGAATGGACAGGTATACAACATAATCCATACAAACGCAAAGAAATACAGGTTTTATAAGCTGAGGAAGGGTCATGCTGTCCAGCACGAAGAAACCTAACATGTTACAGTATCACTGCATTGTGATAACTGTAAGGTTCCAGGAAGTATAACGAATTCCAGTCACGCTCCCCTGCCATTTCATGTTTACTTTAGGTTTCCTACTTTGCCAATTGTTAGTAAGCAAGCAGCTAAATATAAATACTTTCCTTACGAGTGCAGGTGCTGCATAAGAAATATACACATCACATAATTACTGTATAAACGAATAAATTGCCGATTTATGCAACCACCTTATTTACATTGACACACCAAGCCTTATTATTGCAAATTGCAATTCAATGCCACACATACAAGATACCATTATCGCAAGCAAAGGTCAAGAAGGAAATAATAGCTACACTAACACTCACTCACGAATGACACAAACAAGTGAAACTATGTATTCGAAACTTTTTGAAAGAACGCATGCTACGTGTGCAACTTTACTAGCTTCTGTCTTCTGTTGCATAATGCCGGATTTCATACAATTCGAAGCAACAACTATGAAACGACTATGGTTCTGTACAAACTTGCGTGAGTGAACTATAAAACGTCTATTCACGTGAATCAATCGTCTTTACCCGATGCAGATGAAATAATACCTATGCGACTTTGATTGGTAATATAATGAGGAGTAATAATGACATTTCTGATACATACCATAACAAAACAAAGCGTGAAGATTTTTAAAAATAATAGCAAATAGTAGTTTTATTACATAGGTATGTACAAGTAAACATTAATTGTATCAAATATTAAAAGGGTTATAAAAGGTAAAAGCACAATCTTTTAAGCCTGGCTATTATTGGCTGAGGAATTCAGCGATGCAAAACATTCAGATACACTGGATGCGTCAGAGTCTGATTCCTCCGCCAATTCCTGAAGTTGATTTCCTCTATTAACTGAGCGTCGTTTTGGTGTAGTTACAAAAGGGGTTGATGCAGCAATTGGACCTCTGTCTAATTTCTCTTCTTCAACGTATGAATCATCAAATAACTCCTGGCTTGCATTTATTACTTCGCTTTGGTCGTCGTTATTGTCAGCGTCTTCCACAGGCTGGTTTTGCTCTGAACCAGATTGGTTATCTTCACCAATCCGTTCAGTTGGCACACTACTAGTATCTGCATCCTCTGCATCTTGGATAGCTGAGATATCGAGCTCAGGCCGTTGCTTAGTAGGTAATTTTGGAGCACTGCTTGCACTTCGTACGATTTGTGTGGACGCCTGGGAGGAAATAGTAGTAGTAGCTTGCTGCGATCTACTAACGGCATCAGCATCATTACTTCCCATTACAAACTGCTTATTTTGAGTTTGATGGACATCTTTGAGCTTGTTCAAGATATTACTGACGCCCATTCGAATAGAGTAGGACATATTGTCCACTTTGTACACGCCAAGAAGACTATCAGCTAACTCAAACATATTGGAACGTAGGGATATGATAATGAACTGCGTGAATTTTGTACGATCCTGGTTGAAAGAAACCACATAAAACCAAATATAAAAAAATTCAGAATATACATATCCGTTCCTGATACATAACGAAAACATAGGGAATAAGTAAAATAAAATAATTTAGCGAAAGATACCTTAATGTAGTTGGCGATAATCGACACGTTTTGAAAATCTAGGGCAGCATCAATTTCATCCATTACATAAAAAGGGCTTGGTTTGAAATGATGCAAAGAGAATACAAGGGCCAATGAAGACAATGTTTTCTCGCCTCCAGAAAGATTGATAATTTTCTTCCAAGTTTTGCCTCTTGGTCGTACACTGCGAAATGTAACGTTTTAAAGAATTAAATACACGTAATACATAGTCACGTGTTTAATGCAAGGATTAATGCCTTTCGTATCGAGCAGACAACCCACCTGAAATCTATGCCACAAGAAAATGGGTCAGTCGAATCTAATAAATCCAGTTCAGCATCACCGCCCATTGAAATCATTCGGAATAATTCCTTCACTTTAGCGGAGATCATTGCATATCCTTCCATGAACTCTCTCATTCTCTGAGCTTCCAAAGTCAAGTACGCAGTATTTATTGTTTCTCTCCTGGCTAGCAATTCATCTAAGTCTTTGATTCTATTCATGAGGGTGCTTACCTATATATAGGAAACAAAGTCGATAGTCAATCTTTCAATCTTATAGCTAATCCTGGTATTTTCACTGACAATTAAATAAGGACTCAAAAATTGCTTACAGCTGCTGAGTATTCGTCCAGCACATTAAGATTGGGTTCTTCTCTTGTTAACTTCTGCGAATACCTTTGGAATTTGGCTTCAAGTTCCTTTAGGTTGACTTCTTCCAGCTGTTCTTCAGCAAGTATTTGAAGAGGTTCCACTTCTTCTTCTGGGATGTTTTCCAACTTAAACGTACTCAACTGATCTAATAGGCCGCGTTCATGCCTTTCCAAACCTCGAACTTCGTTGGACATTGTTTGGTGTTGATTGTCAGCTGTCACTTTTTCCTTGTTTAATGTTTTCTCCTCCTGATCAAACTCACTCGCCTTTGATTTCAGTTCAGTGTATATTCTTTCCTTCTCTATTTTTTCATTGTCCATTTCATCCAATTCTTTTTTACAAGCGATAACAGCTTCTTCCAGAGCTTTCCTCTCTTTGTTATTGGCAAGCATAGTGCTTTGAAGCGTTTCAACCTCTGCTTTTAACTTGGTAATTTTTCCCTCAAATTTAGTCTTATTCTTTTCACAGTTCCGGAGCTCGACATTTAGTTTATTGAGTTCTTCAACAACTCGCTTCCGTTGATCTTTAAATTTATTCAGCGTCTTCAATATTTCCTTTTTGCGGTCTTCTTGAAGAGCCTTTACTTTGTCAGCTAGCTGTTTTACGTGTCCCTCGGCTTCATCGCACGGCTCTTTTGCCTCTTCCAATTGTGCATTAACTGCTTCTATCTTTGCAGTCTTCTCTTTCAACACGTGATCAGAAAGCGTTGCGTCCTTTACTTTTTGCTCCTGTTCTTTAATTAAGGCTGTCTTGTAAGGAATCATTTTCCGAGATGAGTCTATGTCTGATTGATAATTTGCCATTTTTAGTTTTATTGTTTGAATTTCTTTTTCCAGAGTATTGGCATCTTCTTGTAACGCTTTCCTCTTTTCCATTACATCGTGCATTTCCCTCTCCGCTGCTTCACACCTAGTCTTCAAAGCATTCAGCTCTTGTGCCGACATTGTTCCTCCAAGACGCTTAGCCATGCCAGAATTAAATTTTCCATGAGAAGGTTTACTCCCACCACCGAGAAGCGAACCTAGCATGAAGAAATGTTATTTATAATTATTATTATACTTTTGAAAACTCCAACAGCACGCAAGATTTAGGTAAAAACACAGAATGCGTCAGTTTACCTGTAGCTTCAATTATGTCCCCTTGACATGAAACAACTCGGTGTCTAGTACTTCCACCGTAAGCGACTCTAGACGCAATGTCGATATTGTCAGCGACCTGTATTGGTATTACAAGCGTTGTTATTTCATCATGAATAATATAAGTACAAGTGCACCCACATTAAAGTATCATTCTACTAATACATTACAAACACCGCTTACCAAAGTATCAAAGAATGCCTTGTAAAAGACTGGAGCTAATTCCGGTTTAATGATTTTCAGCAGATCGTAAATACGAAGGGAATCCGCAGGCGTTCTGAATGCTTGCCTACAGCGATTCGCCAATGTACCCATCTTATTTACACAAACAAATGTTTGAGCAGGTAACTTGTTGTCCTTTAGGAACTGAATGCATTCTGCACCAGTGGAATCAGTATCGACGACCCAGTAATCCAGCATTCCACTGGCAACGGTTGCAGCAATATTATACTTTTCGTCAATCGTTGCAAGATCCTTTAATCTGCCGTACAAACCGGGAAATGCACCACGATCCTTAGCCCCAAACATGGCTTTATCAACTTTGTCAGTTATCAAGCCGCCATCCGTAGAATCCTTTGCATCCGCATACTGGCTTCTTAGCCGCTGAAAATCAGCACGCTTTTGATGCTCTAAGTTTAGGAGACTTGATGCTTCTTCGCGTCTTTTGTTTGCCTGGGCTTCCTTCTGAGGAATAAGATCTGGGTTAAGATTTAGTCCTTCACCGGATTTTCTTTTAACAGCTTGTTGTAACTCTTGCAACTCCTGCTGCAGTTTTTCTAATTTAGCCTTTTCAGTTGTTTCGTTTGCCTTCCCCCTGTCTAACTCCTTTTGCAGAGTATCACGTACTGTCTTTTTTTCATCCACAACATTTTTATATTTTCGGAATTCCGCATCTGCTTTCTTCTTCTCGGCAACACACGTTTCTACCTGTATCATCAGCTTATCAATGCTGTCTTTAGTATCATTTTCTTCTTTTACAATATCCGCATCCAATTCCGTTTTACGCTTTTCTAGTTTTTCGATTTCAGCTGCGTGTCTTTGAGGAAGGCCTTCAAGTTTTTCCAGGTCACTTTCAATCTTTTCGATTTCCTTCATTTTCTTCTTTCTATCAACATTAGCGGTTTTGATTTCTAAATTTAACTCTACGTATTTGTCATCCATTTTATCTACTTGCTCTTTCTTCTTTTTCGCTTTTTTATCGGCAACATGATATGCCTTTTCTGCTTCCATATACTCAGCACGCCTGGCATCATTGGCGCTTTTGATTTCATCAAGCCGGCTTAAAATAGCATTCCTCTTATCCTCTAATTCTTTGACCTTCTCTGCCTTTTCCTTCAACAACTGTCTAGACTGATATGCCTTTACTTGGTTAAGCATATGATTTACTCGAATTTTTGTATTTTTATCTGATAGGTAGGCCTTAGCTTTCTTCACTGGTTCATGCAGACTTGTTTTGTGCTGTTCAGCAAGAGTCACGCGCTGAGACTTTTCTTCGCGACTAAAATCCAATTCTTCCATTCGACTTTTAAGAAGACACAACGGCTTTTCATAACGCTTGGTTCCAATTATTTCATCAATGAATTCCAAGAAGCCCGTTTCATGAGTGGTTGTTGCTTTCGGAGGCATCTAAAGGTATTCACATTCCCAACAAAAGTTTTATTTTATTAATAGGTCAAACCCGTTGCTCATAATAGGTAATGCGCATATAAATTAATATCTTATACTTGCTTGAGCAATTTGTTCAACTTCACCCTGAAGAATCAAGAATCTGTTGTGGACTATGTCTATACCTAAAAAAATTAATTAAACGTATAAACGTAGTCATTAATAACTTGCAAATATAAATCAATTCAACCTAGAACCTCCACGTACCTATTATAGTTTATTAAATTATTAATTGTTAGTATGTAATTAATTTCAAAAGTTACCGTTTTCTTTAAGAAATGTAGCAACGTCCGTGAACTGAACACGTTGGTTATTCAGCCAATATGCCGACGAGCTATTCTGATATGCTCTACGGCATACAGTAATATTTGAATTCGGCACAACAGTCATTTCTGAATTAGGATCGTCTTCTTCACCGTTGTCATAAATCTTAACGAAATGGACAGTGACTGCGCAACTAGAAACTTTTTGTAGTAATTCTGATTTGTGAATCAACACTGAAACTTTCTTGCAGCGAATTTTTTTGGCTCGATATCCAAAGACGAATAACATGGCGTCAATGATGTTACTTTTGCCATTTCCGTTTGGCCCCACAATAGCGGAAAATGATTTGTGGAAAGGGCCCATCACTTTGATTCCACCATAGCTCTTGAAATTTTCGCACTCTATCTTTTCGATGATCAACCGTTGTCCTGTCGTTGGACGCTCGGTCAGAGACAGCTTCGGAGGTATATAGATGTCTTCAACATAGTGACCCCCTTCCTCTATATAGTCTGCTTGTACGTCCTCCTCATCGTCTTCTTCTTGGCGTCTTACTTGGACATCCTCTTCCTCGCCCTCATTAAATTTCGGAACTCTGGGACGTTTACGTGCTCTTTGTGGTGTATCTGCAGTACGTTTTGCTGGCATCTTGAATGTTTCTCACGCTCAGTGACGTAACCGTTTCTGAAAAGGTTATTAGCAAAGAAAGGCTAGAAAGGAGAAAACATAAAGTACAAATGCAAACGAGTACAAAAAATTGCAATAGTTTTATTGTGATTGAGTCTAGTCATGGTAAGTCTAAAGGTGAGTTTCTTCCTTGAGCATATCGTAGTTCGTTCGTAGTAGTAGTAGTAGTCGGGCTTGTCCGTATTGATTTTTAGCGAGAAGTCTTGAAGCATTGTTTGATCAATGTCAGTATTACTTTTTCGTCACAATTGGATATAGCCCGAGATCTTATATTGTGACTTGCCTATGTTATAAAAAATGTAGGTCCACGCCCTAAAACATCATTTGAGCTACAAGCAACTGCCCCCTGGCAAATTCATCACACTATTAGCATTTGAAACCAAAACTATTAAACCAACAAACCAAGTATTGTTCAAATTTGAAACTGCAAGTTTAAAATGCCGAAGAAATTACAGGCGTCTACACTTGAAAATATATTCGTCAGTGAGGGTCACAGGGTACTCTACAATGAAATTACCTACTTGAAAAAACGCATTCATTTGGTGGAGGGGGAAAGGAAAGCAAACTACGAATCAAATGAAGCTATTATTAAGAAGAATGATGGCATTCTCAAGGAAATTAGGGAAAAAAACAAAATTTTGAAGCAAAAACGAAAATGCATGGTTGATACACGCAGCAACTACTTCAAGAAAATTGCTGATGCACTTGGAGGCGAGAAGAAAGCATACGAATTTAAAGATAAGGACTTTCGTGAAGTTATTGATATTCTCGAATATAAAATTGGTGCAGTAAAGAATAAGCTAAATGTTTTGGAGTACAAACGATTACATTATACTCAAGAAATGACAGGGGCCCTCCAAACTGAGGACACTTTGCGGAAGAAAATAATAAACAAAGGCGGACAAGGTGATGGGCGGTAAGTAAAAGTGCTGTAGTAATTCTGTATTTGAAAATGAAAAGCGACTATCTTTTAAAAAAAATAGCAACTCTTAAAGATGAATATTTTGTTCAATTAGAATCGATGTACTCAAAGCCACAGAAACATCTACTGCGGCAATGCAAATGAAGACAACTGAAGCTGAGAATGTTAGAGCACGCTACAAACACATGTTTGGTGTACTTAAAGACGAAAACTTCACTCAAGGCATAAAACTGACAGAACTGGAAACTACAATTGAAAAACAGGAAAAAGAAATAGTTCGCATTCAAACCGTCCTTCAAGATGCAAATAAAGCACGACGAGCTGCAAGATCTCATTTAACAAATGTGGAAGCTGAAACTATTCAAGAATTCTCTGCTCGAGAACAGGAACTGTATGAAGCTCGCATGAAATTGAAAATCATCCGGGACAAAATGGAGTCGATTGGAGCTAGGCTTCAATATCCAAAATTTCACATGATTCACAGAGATTCGTCTGTCACGGATGGCCTATTCCAACCATTAAGCACAAAGTTGGAACAAGGTGAAGGAGCTAAATCCCTGTCAACCATTGAAGCAGTTTATGATGAACTTCAGGAGTTATCTGGGGAGTCAGATCCAAATTTGTTAGTAAAACGCTTTGAAAAGCAAAGGTATCATGCAAAAGAACTGGTACGAGATGAGCAGGCAATGAAATCAGCAGTCCGAAAGGCAAAATTGCGAAAGCGTTTCTTAGCCGATAAACTTGGCCAGCTTCAATATAGTGGTGGTTTGACACGGGAGGAATTAAACGAGAAAGCAGATGAAGTGAGCGACGAAATCACTTCTACAACAACGGAAAGGGATCGCTTGGATAATGTCATCAATGAGAATACAGTTATGATGGAGCAAATGCTGTCGAAATTGACAGAAATTTGTCAATACAATGACCTGAGATTTTCAAGTGCAGGTGCGAATGATGTTCCAATTGGACAAAAGATTATTATAATTCTCAAACACATTTTGCAAAAGACCGAACAAATTGTAATGGAACAGAAGGCAGCCGCAACTGCGGCACCGTTGCTATCCCCGTTACCTATAATGCGAAGAAATACTACTCCAAGTGTTGGGGATATGAATAAAGATGAAGAAGATAAGTTATCTGGAGTTGGCTCTTCACCCGCACACCGATTTGGATCCACTGGTGACATATCCGGTACAGATGTTGGGGACATCAGTGGAATGGGATCTAGACGACCATCACTTGCCGATGTTTCAATGTTGGATACAAATCCTATGGATAAACTAACTTTGGATGGATTAGACCACTCAGTCAGCGCTGTGTCTCCGCTGTCGGACAGCACAGGATTTCAACTGCAACTTCACGTTCCTGATAATGACAATGAGGGCCATGAGGACGGTGACAAGCAGAAAGACAGAAATAATTTTACTTCAACTACGCGTGGTCACGATTCAAGTGAAGAAGAAGAAGCTGTAACACGGAACTTTGTCAAGCGACAGTCCCAAATTCTGTTTGAAGCAAAAACCAGGAAAGGTCGGTTCAACCCAAACACAACTCCTGCGGCTCGACATAGGCGTTATTAAAAATCAGCAGTGAGTACAGGTGCCGCCGTGTTCTAATTGAGAATAGTTGTCAAGATTAGTAAATTAACACGGAGGGATTTCAAGCGGACAAATTGTCCTAGTTTTTGAATAGTTTAGAAAATCAAACCTGGAATTCAAATTTAATACAAAACTTAAATTTTAAATGGCAAACATAAGTTTGGCCAACGTAGATATTGAATGTGAATGTAGGTAATGGTAATAAATAATTAACTTAAACTTCTCCTCGATCGAGAACATCCTCAAATTAATTTTCCCCCAGACAGACCAGTTATTCAACCTTGATTGTAATTGACATGTGGTCGACCATCATGCATATAAATTAGACACTAAACGCAATAATAAAAAAATAATTCCTGTCATTTGACTGACTAAAACACTAACTACAACCTACAACAACGTCCCACGTTGTACGTGTACTTTTACGGGAGGGCGAGAGGGGAGCTGTCTGGATTCCATTCATCATACGGGTATCCAAAATTTGATTGAGCAACAATTAACTGCATTTTATGCCCAGTGTCTCGCCCGTCATTCATAACTGTGACTTCACTCCAATCCATTATATATTTGAAGTCACAAGTGTCATGTCAGTCATCAAAACGTAATATTTGAATGAACATCATAACGCAGGACTATGCCTGGCCTAGACACCATTCGAACCTCAATCAAGGGTTGAATATTATGCAGTCACCAACTAGGCAGGTAAGTACTACTGTCCGCTGTAATTGTTCTCAATGAACGTTGTTGGGCACTAAAATAAACGATGCTTAGTTAATCCTGTTCAGTGCCAGTCAGGTAGAGATGTAGCTACGTGTCCAGTGGAATATGTAGTATGTAATTATATGTTTTAGATTAGTACTTACTTGATAACTTGATTTACGACCAAAGTTCCTCCAATGTAGATTCGTCGTTGATCCACCTTCAAACTTGCTTCCACTAAAATGACCGGAGTGTACTTACTAGATGAAAATCCAAAAAGAGTTTAACCCAACCAAACCGCAACGTTTACCCTGCTGGTCAGAATAATCGATAATAACAATAATAATATACACAAAACACATTTTTTAGATTCAAAATACGAAATATAACATTAGATGAAATTTAAGAAATGAAAACTTACTTACATGCAACACTTTGAATTGACCCGTGTCAAGCCAATTTAAAATAGTTTTAAAAAATAGCTCGTTACTTACTTACAACAATACTTCAAAAACGTTAAAACTCTGTTAACACGAGCTCCTCCTCGACAAATTGATTTGATAACAACAACAACAAACAGTGCAGTGAACAGAGAGAGAGAGAGAGAGAGAGAGAGAGAGAGAGAGAGGCCAAAACAAGATATTATGTAAATCCTGTGGCCAAAACTTTACATTTTACCAACGGTCAATTTAGCGTAGTAGTAACATAAGTGGAATGGTGAATAGAAATGAACAGGTAGTATGTAATATACACATTTCTTCGTTCACACAACAGCACATCATTCACATTTTTCACATCAGATCAGATGCTTTTGCCTCCCTTTTCTCCCTGCTGCCTGCCGCTGTGTGTGGCTCTGGCTGTGCAGGAACGAATCCATGGTGGTGAACCGTGTGTGTGTGCAAGTGTGCAAAAGTGTGCATTGAATTGGATTGTATTTTTGTATTCCTAAATCCTGTTCTGTTTCTGTCCATATTTCCCCTCTATTCAAGTATTCACGTCTGCTGAACTCTTCTAAGCTATATCCCCGTGCTCCGGGGAGATCGGAATGATCGGATCATTATTAGCTCAAAAAAGGTTTTATT